>JAQQZT010000013.1:11418390-11466127 GCA_030068275.1 Clarias platycephalus | reverse complement strand
TTTTTTTTTTTGTAATTATCCTTATTTTCTATCTTTATTATTTAGTAAGTAGCTCATAGTATAGGTAGATACAGTAGGAGGATGAAGATATTTTAGAGACTATGTAATCAAGAATATTTTCTGGACTTAGACCTTAGACTTCTATATACTGTAACACCTCAAAAGAAAGAAAGAAAGAAAGAAAAAGATATATGTGTTGTTTTATGAAGCATAAATCTACAGTTTATAATTATGTAAAAAAGTCATTTTATTGTTAAATCGAGTGGTGCTTTTTTTTCCAATATAATAGTAAATGCTACTATAACTATACAAAATCAATTATACAGAATTTATGATTTAACAATGTCTTGGGTTAGAAGAAAGTAGTGACTGTTGCTAGGTGGTTTAATCCAATTATAGAACAAGTCCACTTTTTTTATCGTGAGTGTTTTCTGTACATGAACATTCAGAGTGGTTTCAACCCAGTAATTTGAAAGCGGTGCCAGCCTGGGCTGAGTCGCCACACAGAGGATTCACGTGTAGACTTAACGCCTTCCTGTAGACACAACATTTTATGGCAAGGGAGATATTTGTGCTTATGGAATACAAGGAAAGGACTGGAAAATAAATTCACAGTGCAAGTGAGTCAGAAAACGGGAGTGGGGTGGGTTGGATGCCTGGGCACTGAGAACACGCTTACTGTACACACACATGCTTACTGAGCGAGGAGGAGAGATGGCATTGTTGTGTGAATTCCTCTCCTTACACTCTGAGCTGTTGATTTAATGTGGGAATGAGATGGGCAGAATGCAGAAAATAGATTAGCTGTTATACATTAATGGCCATGTAGTGCCGGCTTATAATAACTTTACTGTTTACCATCTAACACAGAGAAACACACTGATACACACACACACACACGCAAATACAGCCATGCAATTGAAAAATACCTCCAGACCTTAGACTGTAATCTCAAATTTAATAACTAAGCCTTGAGTATTGATTTTTCTAACCGCCCTCATAACATATATAGTATAGTGTGTGTGTGTTGTGTGTGTGTGGTCTGTAAGGCTGTGTATTCATATATTAATGAGGACCAAGTGGAACAAAGATACGAATATCTGACAGTTTTGAAGGGGACGAAAAGACACTGGAGGAGCCCTCTTGATTTCATTGAGGACCAGCCAGAAGGCCTCACTTTTTTATTGTATTTTAGTTTTGTTATATAAAAACAAAGGAACACTATAAAAAAGCAAAAGGTTTAATTTTGGCTCCTAAGCTTAAGGTTTAATGTGGGTGTAGGCATAGCATTTATTTTGCACCATTGATAATTATATTATGTTATATTATAATAAGGTCCTCACAATGATAATAAACCGGACATGTGTGTGTGTGGGTGTATTGTTTTTCTTTAATTGAAGTTGGACTATATTTTTGCTTCTAGGTTAAAAGTTAAGAGCCTTTGACTTCTATTACTGCTCGAATGACATCACTTAGTTAAACATGACAAAAAAATAATAAATTGACACCTTTTATGTTGAATGTTGTCAGCTCAGAGTACCTTACAGTGTCGGGATGCAGGCCTGTGCGGTCTCTCCTTCTACCTGTGAGCCGATGAGAGCATAGAAAGCTCTTAAGTGGTCGTTCCCCATTAGACATCGGATGAGTTAGGGGAAAGAGGTAAGCTGATATCACTTTGTGTCTTCCAGACAAATCTACTACACATAGGTGATGACTGATGATCACATTAACTACATCGCACACTGTCGAAACAATGGTATTGGGTTGCGGATAGGAAATCCAAGTAGTGTAGTAAACTTAATAATATCCCGAATAATGTTGCTGGAACAGTTAGGTAAGGAAGATACATCGCTAGATAGATAGATACAGTCGCTCTGTAGCTTATACAGATATGTGCAGGTCCCCAAAAAGCAATCTTTTATACATAACCCATGTTACTTTTTAAGAATGGGTGCTTGAGTGACTTGTATGTGCCCTATTCTGATGAGTGTAGTGTCTGGGAATGCACTACACGGTGAATGGTTAACTGCCCTCTACAGCAGGTCAAAACTTCTAAAACATTCAAGAACCTGTAAGCATGTGATACACAAGCCTTGAGCAGTTTTTCGGTTAACTATTAGTTGAAGTGTGAGACCACGGTAACATGCATTCGTCACCTTACAGGTAAAAACATTTTTCTTAATAGTGGTACTGTTGTAGCAAGCCTTTTAATGCTACACAATTAACCATATTTTAATATTAACTCATTTTCTTTAATTAAAAATAACGGTGATATAGTTATTATAATAGATATTAGTCATTATTTACCCAGGTGCATTATTTTAACTTCACAACCTACTTTGTTGCATGATGTGTTTTGGTTGCATTTAAATCTATATCTGTTTATATATATATATATATAAAATGCATAAAAAAAAAGTTGCTGATGGCTCCTAATTTTGTTGGTCTGAAATTTTGTCATTTTGGACAAAATGAGCTTGCTAACATTAAAATTCATTTACATAGTAAATTTTTGGTCGAATTAAATAGACCAAACATTGCAGCTTTACTAGCTTAGACTATAACTGTATATATAATTTTCGTTGCTGTTGTGACTAACTCAGTGCACCATGTTTAAATAGAGAACAACTTCTCTCCAGTACCAGCACTATCATTTCGTTCGATGTAATCTGTTAGCAATGAATTTGAATTTTTCATTCGATGGCGCAGCATCTGGACCACACGCTGCACTCTTTCGTCTATGTCATGCGGATAGGTCACGCTGAAATAGATAGGATAGGAGTCTGTTTTTAGGCGGTGCTTCTTTAAAGGAGTAATGAACCCTCACCCTGCTTTCCTTGCCTTTTTTTTTTCAAAGTGCGTCAAGCTCTTCGAGAACACTGCAGAGTGCTGATAAAAAAGTTTTTCCTTTACTCCTGGACTGAGCTCTGGTCTCTTTAAGTAGAAGTAACATGAAGGAGCTCCAGCTTACAGACAGTCCTTTCAGGCAGGCCTTTATGTTTTTAAAGAATTCAGCAGGTGCTAGGCAAAAAAAAAAAAAAAAAAAAACAGGCATAAAGTGTATTCGCTAACATAAACTAGTTAATCACTACAGGTAAAAATCTTTTATACAAGAAGTGACTGCGAAAGAAGTTTAGAATGATTGGAAATGCAAACAGTTACCTCGAATGTGTGAAACGAATTGATAAGAACTACAATTATAATAACTTAGCATCCATTGCTAACTACATTTCCATTTATTATTTTTTTTTTAACATCAACACACCTTTTAAAATGTAAAAAGTTCAAAGTTGTAAGAACGTTATGGGAACATTTAGTACTTAAATAATCGTTAATTGTGCAAAAACACAGACCAGGAATGTTCCGGAAATGGCTAATTTGCTCCATCTACGAGTTATGATGTTACTACAACTTTCATCTTTTTTAATAGTTACAATTTAGAAGATTTTTTGCTATATTTTTCCTAAATCTATGTTTACAAGTAGTGCTGCAATATTAACGTTTAACAACATAGCAGAAATCGGTTAATGCTAAGTGTAAGAAAATTAAAAAATATAGCTATACAGAGAATTTTCTCATTAATCGTTTCCACACATCTGAGGTAAATGTTGATATTCTCAATAGTTTCGTGTTGTTTTTACTGTCATTAGACCCTTCCGCTATTCGTATGAAGGATTTTACTTCCAGCCATTAGGCAGCTGTTTATGTTTCCTGCTTGCCATTGTATCTATTCCCATTTTACGGCCATCGTAGGATCTCTGGTCAACATTCACACAGGCATTGGCAGAAAAGCCATATCTGCATGTCTTTGGACTGTGGGAGGAAACCAAAGAACCAGGAGAAAACCCACCAAGCACAGGGAGAACATGCAAACTCCATGCGCAGTTCCTCAAGGTGGGAATTGAACCCAGACCCTGGAAGTGCAAGTGGACAAGCCGTTGTACCACCAACAGCATATTCACAACTACTTAAAATATCTCTCAGAGCAAACTGAACATCCTAGAAAGCAAAATTGCCACCAACATTCATAAATTAAAATTGTTAGTCATCAAAAATCTCAAATTAGATAAATCCATTTCTTAATCTCTTTCTGACAGCCCTGTTTTCAGCTGTGTTTGCGTTCGCTTTTTCGGCTACAGGTGTGTTTATGTACGCGTGTTTGTGTTTAAGCCCATAGGTATGTCTGTGTGTGCGAGTGTCAGTGCGACTGTGTGTGGAGTGTTGTAATAGCTAAGCTTCCATGTCTCTCTTCTGCGAACACAGACATGCAGTCACCAGTGCGCTTTTGTGTGCATGAGGCGTGTCGACAAAACAGGCCTAATCCCTAATGCCTGAAACGCAGTAGCTTGCCGCGTGCATGCACACGCGCACACACACACACATACACACACGTGCGTGCACACAAACACACAGCATCCAAATTCAGTCATTCACACCTGGGTTGTAAAACTCAAAAACACAACAGAGGCAGAAGTGCTTCCCTTGTTAGTTTAGCACCGTCGAGTGTGTGGCTATGTTTCTGTGTGTAACCTTGAAGAGTAAAGCTATTATACAATAACAGACAAGGCCTTTGCCCTGAAGTGAAATCTTCTTGCGTTATTGCTCATAATGACGCATGTTGCAGGACCGTGCTGTGTTAGGACCGCGTGTTAGCCCAGGGATATTGAACTCGGTTTATAAATTGTGGAATAATGCGAAGAGGATGTGACCTTCACTCCTGCGGTTCAGCCGTACAGTCTGTGTGGGTGCTTTCTGGTGTGCACAGGAATTGTCACGTTACAGTTGGTATGTGCTCTTTCACTCTTTTTATTTATTTTTGCGTGTGTGTTTGTCATTAAGAGAGAGGAAGACAACGTTGGTTGAACTGTGACCCGGGATTACTGGGAAAAATAAGGTCACTGGTTTGGGCAGGATATAATATTATTCAGCTTTACAGAGGACAGCTTTAATAGAAAATTGCCATAGCCACACACACATACTGTACAGTACATACACACACACACACGCACACAAAAGAGCCATAGATGCAGGTTATACCCGCGCTGGTGATTTTAATACACGTGAATTTGCAGAAGCTTTTAAAGCAGGGGTCAGCTGGCTGAATTTAAGCCATTTATCATATAAAAAAAAAAAAAAAAACCTGGCTGTACTTCAGTGGCTCTCGATACTTTGAGGATATTCAGAACTCTCATATTGGTCTTGCTTTTAAAAAACAACAACAACAGAAGATCAGCTTGGAAAAATGGCTTCCCTAGGCAATTCTGAACTAGAAACATAAAAGCATTTTCAGTACACATCCTTTTTATTCAGCGAGGCCAGTGTTTCCCACAGGTCTGAAATATACTTGCGGTGGTAGCCAGCAGAACGGTCCGGCATTACGCGCCAGAATAAAAGTGGTCTCCTACATACAGTACAACAAAACGCACACGACCTTTAATACAACTACAATTGTTTTTATTTATTTGATATTTTTCACATATCAGAGATCTAACCTACTGTACAAACCCTCCTCTCCATCTATACTATGTGTGAAGATGAAAAAACGTAAGAACTAAACACTCTTTGGTGTACAAAGTTGGCAACAAGGGGTTTTAGGCATTTTTTTTGCATTACTATATGGTGACGTCCTTTTTTTTTCAGCACAACCTACAGCTAGTCCATATTAATAAACTTTATTTCATTTTAACCAATCCTACAAACATGCCTGAGCTAAAGAAAAAAAAAAGTTTAAATAAATGGATCACATGGGCCCTATAAGCAGATGTTTTTTTAAACCGGTCATTGACCAGTGGTGTGTTTCCGCACGGACCCGTGCCGCTCAAGCTTTATGGGGTTATTAATCTCCCTGGGGTTATTAAAGAAGAGACCGTTCAGAGTGCAAAACTGGCCATCTGTACGCCCTTCTTATCCTTTTACGGCAGCTGACATCCGCTGCCTCTCAGTTCGCCGCTGTCGCGATAGCAGAATAAACAGGTACAGGAGAGGTAGCGCGAGACGGAAATGTCTACTACTAATTAATCGATTGTGGATGGCGGACAGATTTGTAAAAAAGGGTGGGCTAATATACTTGGGTGCCCGTCAGTATATACTGTACTTGGGCGGCCCACCCAAGTATACTCTGCGTATGTGTGGGGGGCCTTTAACCACTTAGTGTGTGAGCCTGAATTCTCATGACTATCTACGCTATATTTTGGCACTTGACATGTTTCTTTGAGTTTTTAGTAAATATTGTGCATCAGGATCACAATCACAATGTCTGTATAACCCACAAGGTGCTTATCAGCCATGGAACCACACCCAGATCCTGGTGGTCACTTAAGGTGGGCTTAACTACATTGTAGACCATAGTGAAGTCCAGTCTACGGATCAGAGGACGACTAAAGTTACACCTAGGCACAAGTATGCCTGTTTACTGTGCGCCTTCACACAAAGGCATATGGAACATATGGAACAGTTGCTAGGCAACAAGTGTTACTAGGCAAGTATAAAATGAACATCCGTGCTTCATGTTCCTACTGAAAGGTGTGATATATACATTCAGCAACAACTTGCCTACATCTACAACACTTACTTACTAACAACTTAGTTGTTGTTGTTGTTTTTGCACCATTTTATTAAACTTCAGATTGTAGGATTGTTTTATATATATAAAGATATATGGTAGATAACATGACTTCTACTTCTTCCGAAGTGTAAACAATATAATAGATATTAGTGTGTAGATATCAGCACTGTACGGTTTTAATAAGGTGCGGGTTGAAGAATAGTAATACGGTTCACATGCATAAAGAGAATGCTTTGACCCCTGATGACCCTGCTCGGTGTAAACAGATTGCGATAGTTGTTTAGTGATTATAATAATACAATATAATTAAGCAATGTCACGCAAGAGCGAGTGCTGTGCTGCTGGATATAGCACGGCTGTGATGAGGTCGTAGGCACGAGGTCACAGCCGTGCTATATCCATCAGTACAGCACAACCTCGAGTGTGATATTCCTTTTTTTTTTTTTTTTTTTAATAACAATTCTGCAAACACCATTTATTATCAACAGATAATTATTATTATAATTTATTTATTTATTTATTTTGGTTGCTCCACCAAAACATATCTTTCTGCGATTGGTGGAGCTTATTAATTAACCGGTTTGAAATTAGTTTTACACTCTTACTAGTACTACTGTACTGTATGTAACCAAAAGATTGAGAGAATAAACCATGGAGGTGGTAAACAGTGCTGTAAAGCACAAAAGATTCTTTTTACATTTCCACTTCTTTCGCTTTAGAATATCAGCTCTGTTAACTTTCAGGTTCCAGGATGAATCCCAAATAGCGTTAAATGGATAGGCTAGCACGCTAGGGCGTACAATCCATTGTCACCCACACCAAGTAGGGCCCTTGATCTGTGGTTGAAGACTTTGTGGTTTAGCTTTGTAGTCGTAGATAAAAGAACGTGGATGGTTGAGATGCGATTCGGAACGACTTCGTTCAAAATGTATTTTTTAAAGTGACATAACGTTATCAGATGTGTTTTCTTGTGCTTCCGTGACTTGGTATTAGAGTACTTGGTATGCAGAGTTATACTGTACATATAGTTAAACGTCCCAGTGGGTTTACCAGCTATTATCAAAACTTTTAGAGAACTTGTTGAGATTGCATCCTAAATCATATATGTGTGCCCTAACAGTTATAATCAACACATTTTATTATCATCAACTCATTTGGTACAAGTAGCATGTCCGGCTCAGCAACTAATTTAACACATAAGTTTTTTAAATATGATTCTTGATTGCCACTCTGTCATTTTTTTTAGCTACATAATTGATGTAAATGAATTTGACTGGAACAAAAAGCAACCTAAGCAAACCTGCCTACCCTGAGTCTTATCAATGAGGTACAATGTACTTCAAAATTGCCTACCAAGGACTACCAATGTGTACAATTACTGTCCACGGACCTCAGTGATGTGTACAATTTGGGACCTGATGTGTACAATCAGACAGAGATTAACTCCACAGGATTGAAACTGAACTACTGCTATAACAAGGTCCTGGAATGCTTGTGAATGCTTTTTTTAAGCACAATGTTTGTATATGGACAGCGGGATTACAAATGTTGGGAAAATTTTTTTTTTTATGAATGACTTGATTTTTTTTTATGTTACAAAGGTACTTATTATACGTTATAAATTATTATTATTTTTATTAGCATGAACTTTGGAAAATATAGATTTGCAATAATGGTAACATCATCTATAGAAAATATTGCACACAGTAGGTCTTTTAAATTGAATAAAATTAAAAAAGAAGCAGGATATTAAACAATAAACAGTTACTCATTTTGCTTTTGTACTACATTTTTGCATAGCATAGTGGAACCTTTTTCTTTCTTGACATAGTAAACATGGATGATGTCTATCATGCCAAAAATGCTACCAGAAGAGAAGTCAACCTGGGATATTCTTCTAAAACCTGAGTTCCGTCCCCTTTTACGGATTGACGAAGCTTGTCAGAAATAAACTAAGGGAAGCTTCTTACCATTAAATGAGTTGTACTGTACAGTATATACTGTATAATAAAGGGATGGGGAAAAAATCAATTCAGTTATGAATTAAATATTGCCACAATCAATTTGAAAGAATTTTATACATTTAAATAATTTACAACAATTACATTTATAATTGAGATGCACCTGTGGATCAGCCGCCGTGACCGATTCTGAGTGCACAAGCTTATGAGTGTTTCAACAGCAATGCATTTTTATGGCGCAACATTATCAAAAGTTGCATGCGTTAAAAACCTCCCGCCTCGAACCCCACCAGTTACATTATCATTTTTAATACATTAGTATTAAAAAATGCTGTGCGTTAGATGCTGCTCAAAGCTTTGTAGGCAATTGAGGTGTTAAAACATCGCCATTTTTTAAAATAATGCTACAGGTGGTACACTCTAAACTATACTCACATCTTTATCCTGAATTAGTTTGTTTAGAAACAACAACCATGGGGGTTAACAGAAATATGTGCTGCTCAGTACAAATGTAGCTGTTTGTTTAAGTTTAAAGTTAAAACTCGTGTATTTAAAGTTAGTTTGTATTGTATAAATGCTGCGCTTGGGTTTTAAGTAAAGAAAACTAATGTTATAAGGAACGTGCTACATTTACTTACGTATGTTCAATTTAGTTGTTAAATAAAGATGTGGTATAAAACTTTTGAGTTCTTTTTTAAGGGTTGAGGTACCAAAATAGTAAAAAAAAAAAAAAAAGAAAAAAAAAAAAATATATATATATATATATATATAATATTGAATTGCGATATTTATAAAATCATGATACTTATATATAGAATTTCTTTGCAGATCATTTTGATTCTTTTAAGAAATAAACACTTAAATCTAGCATAATTTATGTTTAAAAATTAGTCAAATTCGTCTAGAAATAAGCTTTATAATGCTAGATTTGTTTATATTAAACTACAAGTATTATAGATGAATTTGACAAAATAATTTTATGAGTCTACATCACTCATCTGAGTTATGTAATTATGAGTTAGCTGCCTAAATATGAACAAAATTTGAAGGTGGTTTCTTACTGTGAAACGACTCGAAATGATATACTTAGGATCTAACGCAGATTTATATTTTATGCAATACTTGTTCATCTGACTTTTGAAACATGTATGAAAAAGTACATATTTCCGAAGCATATTTAAATCTTTCCTAGTTAGTCTCTCAGTAAAATGCTGCCTGATTAGTTTTGAATAATTATTTTTATTTATTTATCGATCTAAGCGTGTGGTGATTAGGACAAGTGCAGGTTGTAGGAGGCGTTAAGACGGCTGAGTAAAAAACTTTCACCCACACATGCAATACACAAATTACATTTATATCTACACATAAAAATTACATTAATTCGACGCTTTCGGAAAGAAAACATGTCAACCGTGTCCGCACACCACGGGGGCAAGGTAACAGGGTACGGGATCTCCAGAAGCAACATGAACGCAGGAGAGAAATCCTGTTTATTTTTCACACTTTTATTTAAGCCATGTGTTTGTTCTGAGAAAATCCCCCCCCCCGTTGCATTAACCGACGCTGCAGTTTGTCACCCGGCATTGAGTACTAAGCCTAGGTGATTGTGCACCTGTCGTGGACATATTGGATCAGTTTCCACTCTGTGTGAATGTGTGAAACTGGGATCAGGTTCGTTCCTTTGTTGCGGACAGGAAGAGGAACGCCCATTGACAGAGACACTAGCTTAAACTGTGACTTCAGCTCCGACTAGCTTGGCGAACTTGAAACGGATATCATCATTGCTTGCACAGTCAGCTATTATAATTCATGAAAGTTGAACACGATCTCAGCTTGTAGGAACACGTAGCTTTAAAATGATCTCAATTTGTAATTAATGCTAGTTAAATCGCATCGAGGTTCAAAAAGCAGGAATAAAAGAGAGCAGCGGAGACCCGAGAACAAAATCCTGGACAAAGAAGGTGGAAAGATTCGAGTAGGGGATGCACGGAAAGCAAAGCGAGAGACGGGGGGCGGGGGAAAGGGAGACACATTGAGGCTGTAATTAGTTTTTAATTGTTAATTAATGTCAACAATCTCCTATAAGAGGGAGATATCTTGCACTCGTGTGCGGTGGAACGTGCACCTTAAAATAATCCTATTTGCACCTGTCTGAGAGTGAGGGAGAGCGGCAAGGAAGGAGGGAGGGACAGAGACAGAGTGGGAGCAGGTTTAATGTGTAAGAGATGAGCAGAGGGGTTCTACTCATTCATTTTCAAACTCTTTTTTTTTCTCTTTTTTTTTTTACTTCCTCTTTCTGTGCGAGCTGGAAGCATGAGGGATTGAGAAGGTCTAATTGAGTTTCGCCATCTGCCTACACCAGGGACCCCGCCAAGCATCGAGCATGCCACACACACACACACACACACACACATACGCACACACACGCACACACCTGCTGTCTTCAAGTCTTTTGATTTACTGTGAGTGTGTATGTTTGTGACAGGTGTCAATTACCATTAAATCTGTCCTTGTCCCAAACCTCACCTGCCTCCGTGACTATTTAAAACACACACACACACACACACACACACACACACACAACAACAACAAACACTCGGAACACCTCTTGTCGGTATCTGGTGTTGCCATGGTGATAAGGATTTGTTTCAGCTCAATTACCTTGCATGTTTTAAACACGGATCAAGTCACCGGAACGAACCCGCCTTTACCTGAGGCCAGATTACAGACACAGATATATGCTTCGGTGTTTCGCTCTCGCTCCCCCGACTCTGGAAATCAACCGCCCACGTGCGGAAAAAACACGCGGTCGCACGCGGAGGCTTGAGTCGGCGAGTTAGGGATGAGATCAGTGTGTTTGGTTAAACCCACTAGCCGGTGTGCGCTGACTAATAAGGGGAGTGAATTTGCATGGCAAATGAAGTGAGCGACGGATCGCCAGGTGATGTGGATTTGGCAGACAAGGGGAAGGATTAGAAGCTATACGGCAAATGCGAGCTTAATTTTTGCACTGTACAGTATTTTAACAAATGAACCTCAAGTCTTATTGATATTCTGACGCGTTATAACCCAAAGCCCAGGCTCGCTTTAGACCTGTTCTTTTTGATTACATAAAATTGATTACAACCATAAGAAGTGCTTAACAACGCTAATTCTACTCTATATTCATGACAGTATTCTAAACTATTTCTTTCATCTCCTTTAAAAATTTTTTTTTTTATGAAATAACTTCACGCCATTAGTAGAAGAAACCCCTCGTAAACATTCAGTCACCTTCCCAAACTTGTATAAGCGAAAGCACCAAATTAACGACGCCGTGTTCAGTCCACAAAGGCGAAGGTTTAATGTGTTACAGACAGTTTATAAATATGAGTCATAAAATGGCATTACTGCTGCCGGTCTACCTCTATAATTACAGTTAGGCGAAACACATCCGCTCCGACAGTTTAATAGCCTGTCAACATCCCGCGGCCGATGGAGAGACAGCAGGAAAACCCTCGCGTGGTTCGGCATTCTAAACTCACAAAGCAACTCGCCTGGCGAGCGGGAGACATATTTTTAGACATGCTAATGTAAATGTATTTTAATGCATGTGGAGTTTGTACTCCTCAAGGCCAAAATAAATAATAATATAGTGCGAAATAGTTTGGGACGGGGAAAAAAAATGATCCGGAGTTACAGCCTCCTCCTTCCAGATTTATTTCCACGTGCATACCTACAGTATAAACATATCTGTAGTAATGTTTTATATGATGTTTCCCATCCTTCTTCTCCATCTAAGGCTGGGTTATGAGATTGGGAAAAATGGAGCGACACCCGTATTATTTATTTATTTTGTTTTTTTTGTAAGCTTTTAAGGCAAAAGTGTTTTAATGCGTTTAAATGCATAGGTTTAAAAGATTTACACACCTTTCTAGCAAACACATGCACATAAATACATCCTATAATAATTTTTACTATGGCATGCTCTACAGTTTACAATGGTGAAATGTTGTACAAACCATAATGTATCATAGTATTACCATGGTAGGCACCATAGGACACCACAGTGGGTACTGTGGTAGTACCATGGTGGGTAACCATAGTAGCATAAGTTCAGCAGACATCTAATATGGTATGCTTCCACATAATATAGTGTAATATATTAGATATGTTAGTACATATATCTACATGTATAGATATATATGGCAGTTCGATCCCCAGCTCCACCAGGTTGCCATTGTTGGGCCCTTGAGCAAGGCCCTTGACCCTGTCTGCTCCAAAGGCGCTGTATCATGGCTGACCCTGCGCTCTGACCCCAGTTACGCTGGGATATGCGAAGAAAGAATTTCACTGTGCAGCAATGTATATGTGACGAATAAAGGCTTAACATTGACAGTACCATATTAGATACCTGCAGAACTTTAGTAGGCACATGATAACCAATAGGTACCATGGTATTCACTAGTATTTTGTATTAAAAGTTTGGAGGGTACCATAACAGGTAAATTGCGAATTACATTGGCAAATTATTAATGGTACAGAAAAATGTCTAATGTATTTTTTTGAGAGTATCCTAGTACATGCTCCATAGTACCATACTACAGTGAGTGACAGAATCATGTACTACACTGTCGTACCCAAGTATATACCATGGTAGAACCATGTACCATGAACCATGAACCATGTACCCCAAAGTGTGGGACATGTACTATATCAGGAAATACATACCATGAATACTGTACCATGGTATTTTTTTGCTAGATATAGGAGGAAAATTCGATTATATACAGTATGTAGTATTATGTTTTCTCTAAAAAAAAAACAAGAACAAAAAAAAACATTTAAGTGTGTATGCAGGTTTTTAAGCCCCTTTGTATTTTATTTTTACTTTACGGACAGTAACTTCTGATGTAGACATTTCTCTATAATATCATTTATCATTTAGCATCAGATTTTAGCATCAAACATTTAGCATCAAACAATGCTAATGAGGTGATTTTTTTTTTTATTATTTCTAAATAAAACTCTAAACTTTAACCTGTTACCCTCATTGTAACCTATCTGACAATGTTAACACTTTGTTTTAGTCAGAGGATAATGTATTTGTAACTGTTGTTGTTACAGCTAGCTGAAAGCATTGTTTGTATGCTAAGAGTTGCTACAAAGCTGGCTAAGATTTGCTGTTTGTTAGCCCGAGCTAATGTGTGAAAGTGGCATTAATTAGACATCTTTTTTCGTACTTCAACTTTTACCAGAGGATTATGTAGATAAGTTAACACTTTGTTTTAGTCAGGGAAAATGTATTTGCAACTGTTGTAACAGCTAGCTGAAAGCATTGTTTGTATGCTAAGAGTTGCTACTATGCTAGCTACGATTTGCTGTTTGTTAGCCCGAGCTAATGTGTGAAAGTGGCACAAATTAGACATCTTTTTTCGTACTTCAACTTTTACCACAGGATTATGTAGATAGGTTAACACTTTTTTTAGTCAGGGGATAATGTATTTGCAACTGTTGTAACAGCTAGCTGAAAGCATTGTTTCTATCCTAAGAGTTGCTACCATGCTAGCTAAGACTTGCTGTTTGTTAGCCTGAGCTAATGTTTCCCCATTTGTGAAAGTGGCACTAATTAGACATCTTTTTTCGTACTTCAACTTTTACCACAGGATTATGTAGATAAGTTAAAACTTTGGCTAAGCAGGTAAAACTTATTTTTTTTGTGTTTCTTTAAATATGGCTTGATGTTGTGTCTTGAGATCTAAGACTCAGCTTGTTGTTTACTCAGTTTGTACCAAGGAGCTAATCAAATCAGAGTTTACAAATGATATGCAAACGCAGGTGCCACTCATCGTGTAACCCCAACTCAACGTCAAAACACCAGGAACGCTGGCTTTCGTAATAAATCCACTGAACTCTCGCTCGAGGAGCGGTGTTTATACTGAACGTGAAAGCCGGCGTCTCTGAGGAGACTCTGTCCTTCTGCGTTTAAGCAGGAACAGACGGAGGTGATATTTACCATGATTTGAAGTGATTTAGAGATCTAAACTCAGCTCGCAGCTAATGAGCGATGACTCACGGGGAAAAAGCGTGACGACGGCGACAGCAGGGAGGCCGATCCGAGCTTACTTGCTTAGCGAAGGTGCACGAGAGCGACAGAGGACAGAGGCAGAAAGAACGAGACGTCTGTCGGGAACAAGTTCCTGTCTGCTTAAAAAGAGAAAGTCTGCGCAGCGTTGTTGTTGTTGTTGTTGTGTTTCGGATTTGGCAAAGAAAGGCCATGCATGCTCTTTTTTTCTCCTTCCTCTCCCTCCTTCCCTTTTTCTCGTCTCTTCGTCCATCTCATTATTATTCAGTTGATGCATTGCTTGGCACAAGGGCAAAGCTTTGCATAATTTATGCATGGCCATCATCAATTTTTGAAAAACAGCCCAGGCCGCCTCCTTTGTGCTTTTAACTAAATAGATGCTCACCGAGCCCAATGCAAGATGTATGTGTGTGTGTGTTTTTGTGTAACTTTTTATGTAAACTTCCAACGACTGTTCATTTGTATGTATTGCTTAAGTGCAAGTGGTGGAAAAAAATGTAGGACTATATAGGTTCCTTTCTCCTCTGTCCACTCTTGCTCAGAAGCAAGCTTTTACTAAGCATAAAAAAAAAAAAAAAACATTTTAGTCACTAAAAGAAAGTAGAAAAGCGATGGAAAGAGTGCAGGAAGGAGCGCTGCTGATAGACACACAGCTTTTCTTCTGAACGAAGGTGATGCCACCCCAAATATCTTCAAAGAGACAGAGAGAGAGGTGAGGGACAGAACAGTGCTCTTTCTCATGGCTGGTCTCTGTGTCCGTTCCTTACTTTAGTTCATGTACATGTAGGTAGAATAACCTTTTCGGGAGCTCCCTGCAGCACTCTGCCAGCGTGACCTTTGACGCCCTGCTCTTCCAGCGCACCCACACAGTGTCCCCTACGTCTTTACCCCGGTGATGGCAAGCTGTTTCCATGGCTCCCTTAACAACCTGCCATCGTAGGGTCCAGTTCTGTAGCGCTTGAACTTGTCCGGCTGAATTTATTTCCGGAATGTGTGGCCTAGGAAAACTCTTTACATGTACTGGGAAATGTTCATATTTATTTACTATAGCACTTTATAATGTTAACATCCCTATTAGATAATACAGTAAATATTAGATCCATCAATCTATTTTGATAGAAATTTAGAGCTCAACCTGATAAATGTTTGGCAAAAATTTCCAGTGGGTTTTTCATACTAGGTATTTCAACGATTAATCATTAATCGATTCAATGCTGGTAAGAATTTACGCAGTTATTAACAGATAATGTTTGTTTTGGATAATAATGCTCTGTAGCTCATGTACCTATTAACTTTTAAACCACAAGAGGGCGTGTTTGCAGTTCAAAGTTTGAAAGGAAGAACATATTGTATTGAAAAGAAAATCAGATTTTAACTTGTCTAGCAAGCATTGTTGCCAGATTGGGCAGTTTCCAGTTTTTGGGCGACTTTTGAAAATCATTAGTACCTGGAAAGAGTTGGCAATAAAAATAAGGCACATTTAATTTAAAAACACTATGGTACAGCTTGTGTAGAAAGAGTTAAGGTTCAGTATGAGTTTGAATATTTGATATTATTTGGTTGGTTATTTTTGGTTATTGCTTGCCTACACATATGCCAACCCACTGGCGCTGCCTACACATATGCTTTTTGCCCACATTTTACCCACATTGTGATCTGGTGAGCATGGTGAGTTTTGGCTCACGAATGAACCCTAATATAACTCCATACAGTGGCAATAAATCTGTATTTCCAACTATGATGTCTGAACTTTATCGTTAATTCACAGTTCACATGCATGCCAGAGAAATCCATACAGTCCGTTACACCACTGTTTTTTATCATGTTTTTTTTTATTTATTGCTAATTTATTGCATAACAAATTTATTGGAATTGTGCAGCAACAAAAATATGATTTTTTTATTTTATTTTACCATTACTAAGAAATATTCAATCTATCCATTATTGATTGCTAATATGTTTATCTACCATTTAAAAAAATGCAGTCGAGATAATTTGATACACATTTTCAGACTATCACACATATTTAATTCATATTATAAATTCCGACGGTGTCACAATTGATTACATCGGATTATATTTTAAATTCGTATCATTTCTTGCATATGAACCCCCAGGACCTAATTCTTTCCTTATTAAACTTCAAAATGCAAAGAGCGAAAGATTATCCTTAGTGTCACCTTCAGGTATACTGCATCTCTCTGAAATAAACACCGTATAGCAATACAGTTTAATATTCAGATTTGGAAGTTGAATATAAATCCGTTTGTCCTGCGGAGGTTTTTGCACCGGCTTTGCATCATTCTCTCTTATTTGTCCACTGGTGCATTTTGCCATTTGGTGTCTTGGCAATTTGTGTTGACCAGCGCGTTGTCTCTCTCTCTCTCCCTCTCCCCATCCCTTGCTCTGTATCTTTCTTAGTTTCTCTCCCTGAGATTAATGGATGTAGTTTTTGCTGTGGCAGCGTGTCTTCCCTTGAATATTCTCCTGTCAAACCTAATCACGCTGTTAGAAAAATGAGCCGCAGCTGCAGAGTAAAATCACACTTCATAATCTCACCTCTCCCGCTCGGCCGATTGGAATATCTCTGTTTTTTTTATTTTTTATTAAAGAGGCAGAAGAGAGCAAGAATGGAGGTGTACGTGCGCACGTGTATGTATGGATTCAAAATGGAGGTCGACCCAAGCCAGTAAGCGCACGATGGAATTTCTAACACCTTCATCATGAAGTCTGCAGGTCTGCCTGGACCTGACGGACACGCGCCTTAAAATCTTTTTATTTAAACGTATTTAAACATACTGTATATCCTATAAATCATGGAGATGTGAATCAAGAGGGTGAAAGAGCGGTTCACCGTCGACAACATTTGACTGATCTGAACACACGTGCGATAAGTGCATGTGGGTTGGAGGCTGGAGCTGCCCTGGCGTTCCGTATCTAAATATTTTAACCGAGAAGCCGAGCAAATTGATATCATGATACTTTTGATGAAAACTAATTTCACAGTGGAACGAATGATGGTAAATCATCTTGATTGTGCGGTCGCACGATGCATTTCAATTTGCTCCGACGAGTTTTGAGTTTTCTTCATCCGTCAGCGTGTCAGTGTTTATAAATCAGTGCGGTTCGTAGGAAAGCTGCTGTTTATGTCATACCTCTTTCGTTTGACTGACTCTATATTAACCGTAAGAAAATTAAAAAGAAAAAGAAAAAAAAAAAGGAAAACCCGGCGTAGCCTTTTTAAAGGCCGTTTGACATACTTGGGAATTGCAAATCACATCTAAATTCTCACTGGGTGGGATAAAAAGAGTTGTTTTTTTTCTGCAATTACTGTGCATGTGTGTGTGTGTGTGTGTGTGTGTGTGTGTCTGCTTGGAAAGATGGATAACATCAGGTGGCTAAAAACATTGCTGCATAAATTACAGAGAGTCCCCCCTCCCCTTTTTTTTGTTACTTTTTGACCTCTGAGTTTGCTGAAATACTGTCTGGATGGTAATTTGTACTCTTCTAAATTACGGACGTGGCCCGGTCAGGCTATCTAAAATTATACGGTGGTGATAATTATCTAATTATCACTATCATAGAAGTGATAAATGATAATTACGAGTTGCTATCATGACCCACCAGTCTTCCTGGGACTCTTTGTGTAATTTTGGTCCTGAGAGAATCAAGCTTTAGAGAGAGAAAGGTTGGATGCAGTTGAAAGTAACAAAGAAATTAGTGCAGTGTGCTTAGCGGTATATGTTGAAAATTATATAGCCTAGCATTTGACGTTTAATTGTCAATATAAATAAAAAAAAAAGCTTTTTTTAAAAAAAAGAATTGTCTACCTATTTGTCTGTCTAGGTCTAAAGATCTATCTTTAGCTATGTCTTCCTCTATTTAATCAGATTTACTTTCAGAATCGATTAAAACTTTTAAAAATTATTTAGGTAAATGAATGCATTTAGCACCCTTATCCAGAGAAACTTACATTTTTATCTCATTTATCTGAGCAGTTGAGGGTTAAGGGCCTTACTCAAGGGCCCAACATGAACAACTTGTTGGTTGTGGGATTTGAACCTGGGACCTTCCAAATCGTAGTCCAATGCCATAACCACTGAGCTACCCAGGTTTATTTGAAATTTTTTATTCATTCCTTTTTTTATTAGTTACTTAGAAACTTTTACTTAGAAATTATTTACTTAGAAACTAATGTTTCTGTTGAAAATACAAAGCTGCTTGCAATATGCTCTTGATCATTTCTTCTTCTTTTGACTTTTTGGGGCGGTTGGTGCAATACCACCATCTACTGGACTGTAGTGTGGAACAGAATATAAAAAAAGAGCAGGAAATAAAAAGATTGCCGTTTTGTGCGTGACATGATTTTTAGTAGGTTTTAGTAGATTCACAGCTGGACAAGTTACAATGTTAAATCTGGCAGTACAAGTCCTTGTAAATTGTTACTGTAAAAACAATACTGTATTAAAACAGGTGTGTTAATCCTTTGATTTAAGCATGTGATCTACAGCTGACACTACTGTACCATCCTAGTGACTGTCAAAACCTTCTGACCAATCAGAATCGAGAATTCGCCTAAAATATTGCTTTCAGAAATCATGAAAGAGTCACCAGTTATAATGTTTATTTATATGAATCGCATTTAAAAGCGCATGAGACACACCGAGCAGGCCCAAACGACGTCACTATTTTGCCATGTAGGCTCGGTGTTTATTTGTGTGCTTGCATATTTTTTAGACTGCTGGTGAGTGAAGTTTGTTGTTTGTCTTGTGGCTCCAATCTGTCCGTGACACATCATTACAGTAACCTATAATCACACCCTCGCTATGTATAGCTTGGCTCAGTTAAGCTGTGTGTTCTGTTTTTTTTTTTTTTTTTTAATTTTGCTGTGTGTGTTTATGTGTCTGGGTGGGTTGTTGTGTGGGCATATTTCATACTATACAGGAAATAATTACACATTGTCCTCTAAAGAATGCCATAGATCTCTATGCTAACCTGATTTAGCCATTAGTACATAGAATACCTCATCAAACGCCTCGTTCTGATTAATTCCTATTCGCCGTATTCCGAGCACGGAAAAGTGGAAATTCCATGTGGAATTCGGGGAATTCGGTTGC
Organism: Clarias platycephalus; assembly: GCA_030068275.1. Classification (NCBI taxonomy): domain Eukaryota; kingdom Metazoa; phylum Chordata; class Actinopteri; order Siluriformes; family Clariidae; genus Clarias; species Clarias platycephalus. Next base: position 11,446,420 of record JAQQZT010000013.1, on the reverse strand, counting down.
TATTTATTATTGAAATGATTTTGGGTCAGAATGTTTGGACTAAATTAGAGGAATGGGTCTAATTATATCAGGAGAGAGAGAGAGAGAAGTGGGGGAAAGATGGGAAAAAGTGCGCCTTGTTAAGATTCATCATGGCCTATAGAGATGTAATGGATTTTCAAGTGAGATTGTCATACACGAAAAAAGGAATGCAGAGAGGGAGAAGAGGAGCGGTGCAGAATAACAAACGAGACCGATTCAAACACACCTCCTTATTCCGATATCTCCAGTTAGCAGTGGTCTGGCCTTTTAACTCTGACCTTTCAATACTCTAATTAAGATACTTGGGATGCACCAATGGATTGTAACTGAGGATGTTTTTACACTTGCAGCACATTCAGTTGAGCATAAAATCTGTTTTTTGAACCTAGGTCAAGCTAACTATCAGGTCTCTGGAAGTGATATTTAGGTTATGTAGGGGACTTGGAAATAAAAATTCACCACCTTCAATATAAAGGCATTGTGAAAATAATGTAGCTCGCTACACACTAGGGCTAGAATAAAAATAGTTGAAATTTACACGCATAACTTGCCGTTTTACACAAGAACTTTTCCACCACAGGTTAGATACTGTATGCAGTAAAAAAATTTTTTATTTTTTTTATCAATTTGCTATTTATTACATTTTCTATTTGTAATGTTAAAAATGTAAACCAATACAGTATATCGTTTTTAGTACATCATGGATATGATATAATTAAGTCATCAGAACCACAGCTAAACAAATTAATAGTGAAGGACAATATTTTAGTACAAAACCCATTTCAGTTATGTATTCCATGCAATGCCACAGAAAACAAACAAACATTCCAACCAACCAACCAACCAATGATCCCTCCAACCAACCAACCAACCCTGCTGGTTCAACCATCTTATCACCTCAACAACTAAAAAAAGTCATCCACCTAATTAAATTACCGTCTATCCAAACAACCACCCATCCATCTAATCAACCATCAAACCACCCAATTAAGCAACCATCCAGTCAACGAACCAATCAATCAACAAACTAACTGTCCATACAACCAAACATCCACCATCCATCCAACCAATAACTATCCATCCATCCAACCAGCTAATCAACCAATAAACCAAGCAAGCAAACAAACAAAAACACCCTTCTAGACATTTAACTCACAAAAACTATTTATTTAGTTATTGATTTTTGCTTGCTGAAAGTAAGTATAAATCCAACAGAACTTAATTGAGCTCATTTTTGAAATACAGTCAATTTTAAAATAAGTAACTGCAGAAAAGATTGTAATTAACGACAACATTTAAAAGCACAAAACATTTATACAAATGCAAAAATATTGTTTATCTAAGGCAAGCCATTAACACACCAGTTTGAAAAACACATCCAGCATATTTATGCATTGTGATCACAATCCTTTGTAGGGGATTCACTTAAGTCATTAAGCGTTTGTTTACTCAAAATCCTGCTGCATACTATACGTTTGAGAAACCTCAGGTGATGAACTAGCAATCTATCTAATGCCTGTGTCTGATATGTGATACTTTATGATTATATCATGAATCGTTTAGTAAAGTTCTGTTTTAGATTATGGACTTGGGTGTAAACCCTGACACAATCAACCAGTTCCTGATGTTCCAGGGCGTCAAGATCACTTAGTGTTTTGGATCAACGTTATCTCCTCCTCACAGCCAAAAACCCAACACTGAAGATCACATCTACTTATACCATTGGCGTCTAGATCTATTCAAGGAACAGCAGAGTTTTCACATTGCAGGCATGGCTCCAGTTTTTCAGCTTGAGCTTTCTTGGTTCCGTCGGACATGCCGTTTCAACTTAGATCCTTCTCCTAATATTAAACAGACGTATTGAGCAATAAAGGCAAAAGAGCTCCAGAGCTAGCGAACACAAATGAAAGCTGAAAGAAGAGAGCAGCCAAGAAGGCGAGAGGATCTAAAAACCAACTGCTCTGTGAAGCATGCCAGAGAATGAAGGGAAGACGGAGAGATGTTTGCAGGTAGCTTCTTGCCAGGAAGTCAGCAAAGCCCGGTAGCATTATAGGAGGCTCTCCTTCAAAATGAGTTTCAGCTGCGTTCAGGTTGAGAGGGGGTGGAGCGGAGGTGGAGGTCACGCTAGCGTCCTGTTGAGAGGGAAGACATCAGAAAAGCAGCGAGAGAAGAGAATCTGACAGTGATTGAAAGACTCAGCAGCCAATCAGCCCTCCTGCTAAGCAGACCATATTGTCCCTCCAGCAGGAGGTGGAACAGGATTGACTAAAGCGTAGGGGTATGCGCGGTGACTTCTCTAATCATTTACAGGTAGACAGCACCAATTCAAGGCTATAGCTACACTATCGCCCTTATCCCAACGACTCACTATGGCTTGGACACCATCAGGGTAGGACGTTTTCTCGGACTGTCGGCATCACGTGTGAACCCTGGTCTCCCGTGAACTCCTTTAATGGCAAAGTCAGGACTGTATGAGGGATGTCTCAAAAGCTCTCAGACGAGTTCCTATAATGTGGAAGTGATTGTGTGTACAGTTCCACACAGATAAATGTGTCTCTTCTGCAAGTTGGCAGCAAATTATCCATTGATTTTCAAGTATCAGGTGTTCCACTTGCTTCTAGCCAGTTTGGGCAGGATCGTCACTCATGGATGTCCTTTTTTAAAACGGTCGCATCGTTTTTCATCGAGTCTCATCGCCGTACTGTGTTCTGTAAATGTCAATCAGTTTCATGCCTTCGTTTATGAGGAGTCACTAGTTTGCTTTGAATGACTCTATTATTATTATGGATATGCTATGTTTATTTCCCGGTTATGGAAGGAGTCTCCAGTCTTAGCAATTTGTACTGAAATTCTGGCAAGGGGCTGCTATAGCGCAAGCGATAACAATCTGTTATTGGAAAAGAATTCTCTTTATTATGGTGACAAAAACTCTGTTTCCTGCCATGTCGGGCCATATCATACCGCAGCGTTATAAATTCATTTCCTAGAACAGCGTGCTTGTCATTATTCATTTCTTCCTTCCTTCCTTCTGTATAAAAAAAATCACAAAATGATGGTAATGGATGGAAAAATACTCTCTCTCTCTCTCTCTCTCGCTCTCTCTTGTTCTCTCTCTCTCTCTCGCGCATTCTCTTTCTCTCTCTCTCTTGCTCGCTTACTTGTTCCTGTATTACAGTGGTTTTATTAATGTCCATAACAATAAGTAGGGAAAGTGGAGTCTTGATTCATGCCATTTAAAAGGAGATCACATTACTGAAAAGGAAGAGGATTTACCTTCTGACTACTTGGTTTCATTGAGCGATTTGCTCGCTTTGAGCAAATTAAATTGTGTGTGTGTCTATGTGTGTGTGTCTGTGTGATCGCTTGGTTATCTGCTCAGACTGTTCAATGAACCTGACGGCGTACGCTGCAGGCCATCTCATTAAATAGGATTCTCTTAAAATTTCAAATCAGGCCCGACTTATGCACACATACACACACACACACACACGCTAACACACATCACGAGCTGTCTTCATGATGCCTTTGTCTGGTATTTTGCTGATAACGTTGCAGGAGAGAGCACCGGGGCTTTCAGAAACTTTTGGAAAGCTCTAATAAGGAACAGCTGAGTGCAAATCAGAGAGCACTAAACACTGTTTGTTTTGGCTGTGGGCGCTATATATCTGTGCCGTGCGGTTCTTTTAAACGCCGTATCACATTTTAATTAAGTTATCCCGGTATGTAAGTGTTTTAAGTGTTAATGAGTTTGTGACATTTTTTGCAATCATTGATGGGGCGGGTGTCACTATGTTAATAGTTACATAGTGATTTTGTTTAATTACTTGAAAGCTAAAAGTAAAAAAAAAAAAGAAGAAAAATTGTCCTTAAGTAGTGAAAATCTTATCGCAATGTTTTCTTGTCAGTCGTCTTCACAGAATTATTTTAAATAATTCAGAATAAGGCATGTAAGAAACTACATGCTAGAAATGCAATAAAATTGTAATGTTTCATCAGATAAAGCTTTATTCAAGCTTTATTATCCAGCTTTAAAGGCGCCCTATTAAACTCCTTTTGCAACAATTCAACATGAGTCTTTAAAATGTCTCCGTTGACGTTCCAGTAGAAATACAATTCAAACAGTCTACTCTGGTATCACTAAAATTTCTTTTTGTTTTTACACCTTTTCCAAATGCGCGGTTTCAGTGTTTGCAGCTTCAAATGCGAATGAGTCTATTTGCGGAGGAGCATTTTTCTAGCCAATCAGAATCCTTGAAAATTACGAGATGGCATCAGAGGAGGGGCTATGCAAATTGTCCCTGTTTTTTTTTTTTTTTTTGCCTATAATGATGTCATACCGGATAGGAACTTTGAACAGCACGTTCAAGCACATTCACTGAACGTAAATTGGAAAAAGGAATAATTAACGATACATTTTTTCCCTCATACAGTCTTGTGCAAAAATGTTAGGCACCCTGTTTTAGTACAAACTTTTTTTTTTTATGACTTTTTTTATTGAGTCAGTAGAAAAAAATATTTCTGTTTTCTGAACATCAGTATTCCACCACAAAATAAAATGCTACAGACCAATATTTGTACGCCAGAAAAGAAAACAGCATATTAGATGAGACCACTTTTTAGACAAAAAACAAAACAAAAAGGAAGCTGCTGGGATTTGCACGCAAAAAATAATCAGGTGCAACAGTCAGAAGGGCTGTGAGTGGTTCTCACAGATGTTGAGGATGTTGAGTAAAACTTAGCAGCTAATTTCCTTATAAAATCTGCACAAATTGGACCTGACAACAAAATGTCCTCGAAGCATTCAGTCAGTCAGTCATCTTCTATACCGCTTTGTCCTTGTAATCAGGGTCGCGGGGGCCTGGAGCCTATCCCAGGAAACTTAGGGCACAAGGCGGGGTACACCCTGGACACGGTGCCAATCCATCGCAGGTCCTCGAAGCATTTTCCCACCAAATTTTATTATTCTTTTTTTTTATAGCATCCAGCATTTATTTGCATGTGTCTTTTGCATAGTTTCGTATTGTTGTTTTCAAGAATAATGGAAAAAAAAAGAAATTTACATAACTTTAACCGCAGAGCAATTTTAGCTGTTTTTTTGTTTTGTTTTTTTTTTGCATTTGTATGTCTAAATGAAAATATATAAGCTTCAGGATGACTTTTTTTTTTAACACAACTTAGACAATATGATGAAATTAATTGAAATTTTATTTTAACTAGCTATATGAACATGAAATATTAGAGACACATATGATCAAGTATTTTTATGGGTGTTTCCGGTTGTGTGTTTTATGTGATTTAAAAATAATGTAATTAGTACATTTTGGTAACGTAAAAATGTACGTTTAAAAAAAATAATGATAAAAGTTTGACGTCTTAAGCCGCCTCCCCCATCGACACTTAACAGCCGAACTTCAATATGCTTATTCAATGATTAAACATATAAAGCTAAATGGAGAAATACATGTACAACTGTACTGTTTATTTTATATATCGAGTTCTGTATATATGTATATATTTATATTAAGGCACTTATATTGTTTATACTGTATTTTTTCTATAGTTACATTTAATTTACAGGCTTTTCAAAGATGTCTCCAATTTAAGAGGTTTATAGAAGTCAGTAAGTTTTCCACTGTGAGAAAGTCTCAGGATATACTGTTCGACTTTATGTCACCAAAAAACCGGGAAGGGTAAACTGCATTTATTTATTTTTCTATTCATACATTTATATATTGGTAAAAAAACGAACAAACGAGAAAATAGGAGGTAATTTGTATCATTTGACATTACCGCAAATTAATAAAATCCAATGTTTTTAAGTTACAAATAAATGCAAGTATTAGCAAATTACTGTTGTACTGTATACAGTACGAGCTACTGGACCTTATTACACCATGGTGTAGTTGAATATTTTCCCATAGCAGCATACCCCCAAGAGTTTTATTCCTTACAAGTAGTATACTGTAAGTTATACAGTATATACAGTATAAACAATACAGTCTAGAAATTATCATATTAAATTTAAAATTATATTCATCACACACTGTTTGTAACCAAAAAAACAAACAACATTCAAAAGTTAAAGAAGTTCGCACGGAAATAAAATTTCACAAAAAATAACATGTACAAATATAAAATTGGAACATTGAAATGATAATAAAAAAGGAAATATTGTGGGAACAAAGCAGTATTCAAACAACAGAATTATTTTCTAACAGCCAAGGTTCACACACACACACACACACATACACACATACACACACACACACTGCACCTGGTGCTAGTGAGACCGAATTCCCAGTTCAAGGCCAATATCAATGTGTGTGTGTGTGTGTGTGTGTGTGTGTGTGTGAGAGCTGTAAGGGTTGGGTCTGTTCGAGAACACTCTGGCAGAGCATCTTGTGGATGAATAAACCGGACCATTACTCATCATAAACAGATTTAATCTCCTAGAGCGCAGAAATGCTGATGGTGTGAAAGTGGCCGAGCTCAGCAGGAGAAGAGCTCCTTCAGCAACCTCTGACAGCTACACGCCCGGCCTTCTTTAGCGTGACGCTGAGTTAACATGAAGTTTCAATCACCCGGCCTCGTAACGTTACCGGCTCCTTATAGATCCATTGACTCTATACGCTCTTTTAGCGTCAAACTCTGTTTTTAAAGGCGGGCCGCTGACATCCTGACGAGAGAGGTGTTGAGCTATGAATATTGAACCGTTTGCTGGGACGGAGCTGACTGAGAAGTAGAGTATGTTATGATCTGTTATAAATTAGGAGGATATTAAGATCTGGATTATTGTGCAGTATTTCACACAGTTTTATAGTATTCAATATGCTCACAATGAATAAACTCTGGATATAGGAATATTAAGCCGTACATATAGGTGTGTGTGTGTGTGTTTTTGTTCGACTGAGGGAGAAAATCCTATTGGTGGATTTTAATTTTCATTCTTTAAACCAAGCACAACAGCACCACCAGTGGCTGTAAAAGGAACTGCACATGATTCTATATTAAAAGCAAGACTAGGGCTGATTTCTTTCTAGCCCAGTACGTCGAATAAATTTATGGGTTATCCTTTAAAGAAGGAAGTAGAAAGATTTAACACGAAGCGGGAAGTACGTGAAAAAGAGCAGAACAGAACAATATGTGTGCCTTTTTCTCTCTCCCTGTGTGTGTGTGTGTGTGTGTGTGTGTGTGTGTGTGTGTGTGTGTGTGTGGCTTTGTCATACCGAGTCACACATGCTGGAGTGACAGATTGTCATGATCACCTCAGCTGTTTCTGTTAATTATCTCCAAAAGAATAGACCGACGTGAGAAAGGAAATGCAAAGTGAGGATACTGATTAAAAGACAGACTCCAGAGGAATGTTCCCGAAAAGAGAGAAGTGCTCCTGCATGTTTAGACGAGCTTAAAACACACCGATTTAAGGGAACAGTGATACACTTTCACATGGATGTTTATTCAGGGGCAATTTCATGGGGACGGTCCACCTCCTGGGATGTTTTCGGAAGCGGCGAGGAAGCATCGGGAGTGAGGAGTGAAATGCGAGTAATTTTCCAGGTCATATACATGACTAGGCATGGTGGCTTGGGAGTTACCCGTGCGAGATCATGCGTCCAGGGTTGGGGGTATGAATCGCACCTCCAGTCTGTGTATGGAGTTTATATGTGCTTACTGGGTTTTCTCCAGGCATGCAGTCCAAAGGCATGCAATGCACTTTCTAATTTCAAATTCCCTCTATCATATGAGTATGTGAGCCTAGGGGTTGCCAGAGATTGCAGATTTTAGTACCCCCTCTTTGTGCCATAAGTCTCCTGGGAAAGGCTCGAGGCCAATTTAGGTACTAGAATCAAAGAAAATAGGTTGGTAAGCTAAACACTGCAAATTAATGAAGACTCATTTGAGACTCATTTTATATGAACCACGTTCACACTGTCGGTAAAATCCGATTTATTTATTTTTGCTCAGATCTGTTTTTTTTTTTTCTCCCCTCTCATTCCAATGTGAACAGCCCATTCCATTCCATTCGTGCTTCTAAATCTGATACAAACCTGCTCAGGCCTCAGTCTAAACAGTTATATCAATCAGAGTATCACATCAATCCAGCACGATCCCCGTCACAATTTCCCACTAGGAAAGATGGAGGATGACAGTAAAAAAGGATTTCAGTTGTAAGATAGTGAGGGGAGATACTATAATGTATACACTGGTAAACTATGCTTTTTTTTCCCCAAGTAAGAAGAAATAATATCCACACAGTCTGTTTTAAACGTATATACATTTATGTAAACCCTTGAGGAAGGCAGCAGCACATCCGTTTGTTTCATTGGGAATAGATTAAAAAGCTGACAACAGTGAAAAATAATGTAGGTGTTATAGGGCGTGCGATGACTGTGCGTGTTCACACTTCACAGTGCGACATATTACGCATCCGACGCTCAAACAAGAAGCGCTGCATTGCAAACTTTTGGAAAACAAAAAACAGGAAATATTTTTTTTAAGTCAAATTACAAAGGCGCACATTACAACTACTCTGTTTTTAAAAAGATCTCAAGAGAGATGCCCAAATGTGGCGATAGGAGAACCTGAAAAACAAAAACAACTAAGGATCGAAAAACAGATACTGATTTAACAGAAGTGCAACAAATCTTGGCAAGTGAAATATTCTTGAATCACTCCAACCTCTAGGCAACTAATCACGCCTGTACCGGTTTATCCTGTGATCGGGGTCGTGGGTGGCCTGAAGGCTATCCCAGGACACACCCTGGATGGGGTGGCAATCCATCGCAGGACACATACACACACTATGGGCGATTTGGAAACGGCAATCATCATGTCTTTGGACTGTGGGAGGAAACCGGAATACCCAGAGGAAACCCACCAAGCACAGAGAGAACATGCAAACTGCATTCTCACAGAGAATCGAACCCGGACCCTGGAGATGCAAGGCGACAGAGATAACCACTAAGCCACTGTGCTGCCCCTAAACTTCAACAATAATTTCTTAAAATAAATTCCACAACAAACCAAATATAAGATTATGAAGCTTCGTTCTAAGCAATTGTTACTAAAATTCCAAACGAAAACGTCTTGTTCTATTTAGCAGAACGGTTTAGCTTCCTTAAAAAAAAAAATTCCTAAAACTAGCAAAATTATCCACCATTAGAATTGCCTGATTAGTAACTATTAGCGATAGTTAATAGTCTGATATTTGGTTTGTTGTTATCTTATTTTAAGAAATATCTTAAGAGATATTTTTCTAGCAGGAACTGTGCTGAGATATACATTTTTGCAGCTTGATTATGTGATAACATCTTAACTCCCCTGCCCCACCCCTCCAAAAAAAAATACATCTTCATGCGGTAGTCTTTGTTCACTTCGGTGTATTAAAACATTTTACAGAACTAGGGAAAGAAACTCACGTCCTCAACTTTAACCCTGCAGTATTCAATTTCAACAATATATATATAGTAAGCTATAAATACTGAAGTGGAGCAATGGACTAAAATGACTCATGCAGGTTTCACCCCTTCAGACTACCCAGCGGCGTGAGAAACGGCAACGCTACCCACTGCACCAGCGCACCGCTGCACCTCTCTTGCTGCCATTTCATTTTTCGCTCTTTTATGCGGACTTATTTTTAGTCATGAATTAATGCCTTTAGTCAATGCAAATGTATTTAGTTAACATTTACATAAATGTCAATTAATGCACGGTGACAGCTTCCTTTCTTAAGCTTATTATGGTTTATTAATGCATAGTTTAACATTTGTACCTGTTAATTAGTGCAACAAATACTGTTTCTTTAGGAAATCTTGACGCAAGGGAAAAGCGACTGACGTTAAAGGAAAGTGATTTTGCTCATTCAGTGAATCGGTGCTTCATCAGACCAAAGCGATCTTGTTACATACGCATGCATATATTCGTGAATGCTCCACACACATACACACACACACATACTGATCAACAGATACCAGCTTAATAGGACACAGCCGAGATCGTAACGAGGTTGAAAGTTTCCTTCTCATGCGCGCACTCCCCGCGATCAGAATACAAATTTCCAACCCCGTCATCAAAGCCGATATAAAACGTATAGAAATGTCAGATCTCCTCCTTATGAGATTCCCATACATCCTTCTACACACACGACACGTCATACAACGCCATAATGGGTACATTAGTCATTTCAAACACTTGCGAGACCATTACAGGTGAGAGCATGTCTGTTTCCTGTGATGATCTGATCCATTTACAGCATAAAACGGAGACTCGTCTGAGTGCCGATAATTACCTTAAACTCAGTTTTTTCCCGTGGAGGCGCTCAGAACATTTCTTCAACCAGTAGCTTTCCTGTGCTCTTGGAACACGCTCGTATGGATATTAGAAACAGGATGTGACATCATACTCTGGAACGATGGTTTTAACTCGGTATACAGTATATTCATTCGGAAAACTGGCATCTGAAGTTGAAATGAAGTGCAGCAAACTTCTCAGGCATTAATCCATCCATCCATCCATCCAGATCCCACAAATCATACCTGAGACTATATTTTAAGCAATTAATGACTTTGTTTTATAGTATTTAAAAAAATCTAAACACTTAAAGATATCCTTGCTCTGAACCTAAGAATTTTAGCAGTGTCACCTTGCACCTCCAGGTCCTGGGTTCGATTCCAGCATGGAGTTTGCATGTTCTCTTTGTGCTTGGTTGGTTTCCTCCAGGTTCTTCAGCTTCCTCTCACAGTCCAAAGACATGCCGATTACACTAACTGGCGTTCACAGATTGTCCACAGATGGTCCTCTGGACCAGTAAATGGCAACCCACTCCAGTATCCTTGCCAGGAAAACCCCATGGACAGCATCTAGGAAGGTCTGGCATGCTATTGTTCATGGGGTCACAAAGAGTGAGACAGGACTAAACATACAAGACTTTTGCACCATACAGTAATAGATAGATATGTAGGTACGGGTTGTTAGTCTTTCGGCTGCTTCGATTGAGGGGTCACCACTTTGATCCATGATGCAACTTGGCACAGGTTTTTAACCCCTTCCATTTTATTCGAGCTTGGGACGAGAAACCTACCATTGAGCCACCATCACCCTATACAGTGGTTAATATAAAGTTTGTATATAAAATGCTTTCAACATCCTCATAGTGAGCACTATTACAGACACCACAAGAACTTTTGTTCCTTACTTATTGAGATTGAGTCTATTGAGATTGTTTTTTTTTCACCCTCCACTACTTAATTAGCGATGCGGTAATTCTGCTGAGTCATCGCTTCCCTCCATTAATTCATCTCCTTCATTCATTCCTGACCTTCATCTGTCAATGTTTGACTGATATGTGCGTATGACTGAATCGAGTAAATCTCCGCACCCTAATATTGACCTTCTTGCCGGATTGTACCTCAGATTTCCCAACCGTTTAAGGTGTTCATATTGATGAAGGATGCAACAGTGGAGAAAACATCACGGCACCGTTGCCGCTATGTAAGGATAATACAAAAGAGACGGTCACATGGCCGCACTGCCGGTTGCTAAGAGATGCTCATCCTACAGTAGATGAGATAGTTCTTAGTGAAGTGTGACTCATTATAGAGACTAATGCTGTGGGCAGGTGATTATACTTTGTGACTCAAATCCTAAGTTAAATGTTAATTACATCTCTAGTTGCCTTAATGTTCTCAGTGACAGGATTCAAGCTTCAAAACAGTGTAGGCTGCGTAAAGCACGAGATACGTTACCCGAGCGGCAACGCCACGCCGCTGATAGGAAAGTCACAGATCGGCTTTAACAGATGGTACTATAGCAAATCGTTTTCCATGCAGAACAGGCGACAGCAGGGTCACGTCGCTGTTTGTGCGATGTGACGTCCGATTATGCTTTCTGACACGCTTAGAAATTAACATGACTTCAGACAGCCTATTAAAAATTGCACCCAAATTATGTTTTTTTTTTCTTTTCTTTTTTTTTTTTGTATTTAATTTCCCTCCTGATGGTGGCTTTCAGAAGAGTATCAAAGCAAATCCCCAAAAAATCCAGAACTTCCTTTGGTCGCATTGAATCCAGCAGTGACAAAGATACATGCCTGCTTTAGAGCGTAAGCCGGGCTTTAGGAAATCACAGGTGTATTGCAAATTTCCTACAGAGTAAGAAATGTGTCTGTGAATATATCTGAAGTGGAATGGCTGAGAGTTTTAGCGTGACCTTGCTTTTAGCTTTCTAATACATTCTGTCGCTTAAAAAAAAAAAAAGAAACAACAACAAAGAACAAATTCCTTTGTACATTTGGAATGCCGATTCTGACAGGGTAAAAGAAAAAAAGGGCATGAGCGTCGTTCATTTAAGTTAAACCCGGACTTTTGATTGTGTAGAATAAAGGAAACAGTTATAAGAGTAAACACTCCCTTTATTTTTCTATATAATCCCCTGCTACACTAATGCACTTATTACATCGTTTCACTAGTGCTTGGATACCATCAAGGTAGAACATTTTCTCAGTACACTGGAGCCATGATCAGACTGAAACCATGGCCTCCCAGGAACTCCTTTCAGTAACCTAAACATAGGGACTGTACAGGGAACATGGCGATAACTTCCAGACGAGTTCCTGTAATGTGCAGTTGGTGATCATGAATGAATATGTGTACAGACAGATGCGTCCCTTCTGCACGTCAGTGGCAAGTTATCTGTCAATTTTCAAGGACCAGGCGTTCCACTTGCTGAATGTTCTCGGAAACTAGTGCAGCTGCTCCAGGATCATCATTCATGGATCTACGGCCTTCTTTACAATGTTTGAATCATTCAAATGCTTTACTGTGGCTAATGTTTTACACCTTCACTCACTAGAAATTTTATGCTGGTTTGACTTTAATGCTTTGATTTTGTTTGCCAAAATTCTGACATTAATTAAATATTCGAATAACTAAATATCATGCCGATTCAAATTTCTAAGCTAGATTAATTTAGTCAATTCTGAGTCATTCTCTCAAAAATATTCTCGAAATGTATCTCGACGTTTTCTTAACAAATGTATTATTGTTATTATATAATTTTAAAATAACTTCTGACACTCATTTTGTGACTTCTCCTAACAGAATTCGATTTTTAATTCTCATTGTTAAGATCTCTGTATCTAACATTTTGACTTTTTCCGTACATCCTAATAATAAATTTTTTAGCTTATGTTAAAATTCTACAAAAATAAATTAAATCCCATAAATTTTGTGAATTCTCGGTCATTCTCTTAAAACTTAGATTTATCTCAAAATTCATACTTTTTATCTCAACATTTTGACTAAAATTTGTGACTTACCACCTCATCGATTTGAGAAAGTTTCTCAATTTTTGACATATTATCTCAGAATTCTAAAGTATCTTCAAATGTTTGGTGATTATCTTAAAATTGGGACTCATCACAAAATTCTAAGCTCTATAAATTCAGTGAATACTGTGTTATTTTATCAAAAATTATTCTTATATAAAACTTCTACATTTTATAATTCTGATGTATTAACTCAATTTTGTGACTTCATGTCTCAAAGTAACTTCGATTTTAGAATTTTGATAATAAGATAGAATTTACGAATAGAAAGTTTGAGATAATAAATAGTTTTATCAAAATTGTGGGATCTCAATTCTTTTTACATTTTTTTCAATTTATTATAAATAAAATTACATATACAAATTTAATTTTATTTAATATCTTAAAATTGTGAGAGAATGTATCATCTCACAATTTTGATTAAAAAAAATTATTATCTCAAACTCTGGCTGATTATCATCTTATTATTATTAGAAATTCTAAAATATGAGGAAGAATTTTGTGATACTAAGTCAACTCTTTTTTTTTCGTTCTACTCGGCACAGTGCAAAGTTACAGCAGAGAAATGAAATTAAAACGCAGGTAAAACTCTGCATGATATTTCATGCCGCATTGTTATTTGTACAGTAGAAGAACAGTAGTTGTGTCATTGTATTATTTGTGACTGATTCCCCTGATATAGGTTACCTATAATTTCCTTTTCTCCCCCCCTCCTCACTCTGCCCTCATGTCTTTTGTTTAGTTTCCTTTTTATGTTCCGCGGCTTTGTTTCAATAATCACACTTATCTGTCACTCTTTTCTCACTAAATGCCCCGCTCCTGTGCTCTCCTCATAAGCTGCTATTCTAGTTTAAGCAGATCAAGCTTAAAAAGTGCAATTAATTGAAGCACAGGGAGTGGGCGTCACTCTGAGTGTGGAATCAGTGCCAGCAAACACTGATTAGAAAGTTTGCACCAACGTGTGAGTGGGTAATGAAGCTGTCTGCTGCAAAACGCCATTTACTGCCAACTCTGGGCAAACTTATCAAACACACCAATCCCACGACTCTCCCCATGGACGTTCCTGTGTGTAATTGTTGGCATGTCGATCCGTCTGCGTGTGCGTTAATGAACGTCAGTGATGCTGTCTGTCTTACGCGCTCTGTCTTCGTCTCTCTAGACGTAATTCAAGGCGATGTCCTTTAAAAAAAAAGAAAGAAAGAAATTCTGGCTCTGTATTGATATGATTAAACTTTTTCCTCCTGTATTCACGTGTTGAATAAAAACACATCCAGAGCTCATTAGGGATTAATGAGATTTCGGACTGATACCTGGCTAATGTCACTTCCGTATGCTTGTGCCGGTGCTATGAATCCACACGAGAGAAGAGGGAGGGATCCCATGTGAGTGTTTTCCTCTGAATATATAAGTATTCGGACAAGGACGCAATACGTTTCACCGTTGCCCCTGTAACCAACCACAACCACATTCAGATTAAATTTAAGTGGTCTAACGAACGTATTGCATTGAGAGTGTGGAAAATACAGCTATTCATCACACAGTCTCTCCATTTCCGCAGGATCAAAAGTAATAGAACGACCGACCGATAACCAGTTTGTTGGCCGGGCTCTTAATACTTATGGATCTGTCTCAGTTACAATTCGCAGTATATCCAGTACTTGCTTCCAAAGAGGCAGAATGTGTTGTATTTTTTTATGTAGTCTTGAGGAATAGTTCTGTTTTTTTTTCAGCTCTCATTTTTAGTCCAGTTCCTGTACCTGACCAGTTTCAGAGGAATGCTTTTTATTTGTTAACCTATCAAGCATTCAAGCATAAACATATCTAACTTACGGCATGAACCAGTGAGAAACAGGTGCAGATGATGACATGTGATCAGGCCGGTGATTATTATACTGCTGATGAGTGCTGAATGCTGAGTGGTTGGAACAGACGAGGGGAAATGAGGTTGCTGCTGAGGTTGTTACATAAACGAACAGGTTTTAAATTGTATCTTTAGGCACTTTGCAGGGTGTCACAGTAAAATTTGTTACCATTTCTTCAATTTAATCTACATCATTTAATTTAATTTAATGTGAAAAAATGGGGGATGGGGGGCAAGACTTTTGCACAGAACTGTGCATGTACAAAATATGTACATACAAAAATATAACAATCGTAAATGAATACAATCATAAAAAAAAGTATAAGGCATAATTATAAATTCCATTCTATAATAATAATAATAGACATTCTAATCTAAAATAATAATAATAATAATAATATTAATAACAACAACAAGACCTTCTATCCTATAATAATAATAATAATAATAATAATAATAATACATTCTCTCCTATAATAATAATAATAATAATAATAATAATATAGGATAGAACATATTATTAAATTAAAATTTATTATTATTATTATTATTATTATTATAGGATAGAATATCTTATTATCATTATTAACAACAACAATAATAATAATAATATTGTATACATAAAAATCTAAATATAAAAATCTGAAAAAAATTCAACAGGATATTTGTTAAATGTTAAAAGGATATTTTAACTAATACAGTGCTCACCGAAATGACCGAAACTTTTCTATTGTTAAAAATAAATAAAAAAAATTCTATGCACTATGTCATAACTTTTTTTCATCATACCAATCATTTCATTATTATTTAAATCATCTCACACTTACAGATTTTTGTACACACACTTTCTTTCTTTCAAAGTCAAACTCTGCCCCCTCCCCTCCCCCTCCGCCAGCCCCCCCACCTCAACTCTGCTTGACAACCCCGTGACAGTTTTGTTGTGGACTGCAAAAAAAACAAAAAAAAACCAATTATAATAATTCGCATGTGCTGACGCCAGGGAATCAGAACCGAAGAACAAAAATACTAACACACACACACACACGCACACAAACTGACGTCAGGGATTCAGCAGTGGCACACGCTGCTCCGGTTCTCCCTGAGGTACTCCGTTCTCTCTGATCCTCCCAGCAGCGTTAACAGTACAGTACTGACATCTGCATTTGTTTTGATCTGGGATGCCGCTGTAGTGTACGTTGTGTTGATTAAAGGAATATGTTTGTTGTGTTTAATATTTATTTGGAGCACCTCCTTTGTAAAAAAAAAAACAAAACCTGGATCTGATTTTCATCGACATGTCTGTTTATTTTCCTGCATGTCATTAGTGGTGCTGGTGAGATTTAGCAGATTTCCTCTGTATCTGAAGCAGCTGATGCGGCGGAGCTTTAGTACTTCAGTCTGTCCAGCTCTCGCAACTTTTTCGTTGTCTGTACGCTCCAACGGATACTTCATTCTGAAATTTATTATAACGTAATATAATATATTATAACATTTATGTACGTTATATTTGAAGTCAAACATTCGAATAAACAACTCCAATAAGATTTTATTGGAGTTTTCATTATTATAATTCCTTTTTTTTTTTTATGACTCAACAGCAAAACCTGACAACTTCTCGTGTTAAACACCAGCTGTGCGAGCGGTAACAATCGTCTTCGCACAGGAAATACAACACAAAGCGACAAATCTGCTAAGCACATCGTAAATATATCAGTATAAAACCATGTGATGTATTCCAGGGTGGGGTTTTCCTTTAAAAACGGGTTCATTTGGGACGATCGTCGGGGTTTCATCCGAAACGGACAAGTTTCGAAGGAAAGCGTTTCCTACATCCTCTTTCCAAAGCGACATTTTTTTTTCTTCTACATGCAGATGACAGGAAACCGCAGCGAGCCCACTTTCCATCAAGCGAGAGAGAAACAAAACACTTTTCACATCCGATCAATGTTTTTCACATGCGATCCGCGTGCCTGCTGGTACGAAACCAGGTTTCTGTAATGATGTAATGAGATGTTTGTTACGCACCGTCGCTACGAGTCCTAATCAACACTTTCCCACCAACAATATTCTGATCATTTCTCGAATGTGATTAAATTCACGGGGTGTTGCATTCACGCTGCTGTTTCCCGAAATTACAGTCTTCCATGAGAAAAGATTTTTGTGGGGGTAAAAAGAAAAAAAAAAAAAAATCTACTTTTATTTTTTATTTTTATTTTTTTACCATTTAAGTTGAATCTCATTTATACAACCATAGTGCGGTATAGATTTCTGATGGAGAACTGTCAATATGGCAACCAGTGTCCAATCTGAAAAATACGGAATACTTGGTTTAAAAAGTATTGGCACCCACCATTAAAATGAACCGTGACAAATTTCGCTTGAAATTACGTAGACGAACACACGATAAAAATGTTTTCCCCTCCTTAAATCTGTCGGAATTATTACCATCTGTTTTGAAATCCATCCAGAACCAATACACCCAGTTTAACCGCCCAGTTTCTGCCATTCTACCCCCATTGATTCCTGCCAAAAATGGAACCAGCTTTGATGTGTTGTGAGATGCTTTTCAGTTCATGGTTGTAAAGACTGATCATGTGTATATACAGTAATACCAAAGCTTTGCTCTCAACTCAAACCAATCTGTTTCTTCTTCTCGGACTACATTCGCAAACATCCTAATGTCTGAGGTGAGCCTGAAGTGCTATGATTTTATGCAGTCCATCCATCAATCCATCTAGAAACCTTTGAGGTTCAACTCGGGTCTGTGGAGGCCAATGGTGACTATTGGAGGCCAATGGTGACTATTGGAGGCCAATGGTGACCTTTGTATTTATTCCTATTTTTGCGACCGTGGCAGGACCTCCGGTCAACATTAACACTCTATGAACGCTAACTAACCTAACCTGCATGTCTTTTCACTCCATGATACTGGAGTACCTAAAGGAAACCCACCAAGCACAAGGAGAACATGCTAAGTCCATGCTCACAGACCCTGAGCTGGGAAATCTAACCCAGAGCCTGGAGGTGCAAAGTGACAGTTCTAATCACAAAGCCTCCATGCCGCTTTGGTTTATGCACTGCACTGCTTCAACTTCATTAGATCTTTAAGTCTGTGAAGGTTTTTAATATAGTTGTAGTTGGTCTTTCGGCATACAAGCTTGGCACAGGTTGCCCTTCCTGACGCAACCCTACCCGGGCTTGGAACCGGCACTGCATCCGGTGGCTGGGGTTTGGAAATCAAACCGTTTCGGCATGGCAGGCGAAACACCTTCCGCTGAGCCACCAGTGCCCCTAAGGTTTTTAATATAGTGGCAATAGTAAAATTACTCTGAGCCAACGTTTTAATTATTTTTCATAAGCAGTGGCCAGAAAAGATTATATTATAGCTACAAAAATAGTTGTTTGAAAAGAAAGAAAGAAATAATAATAAAAAAAACACATTAATTGTGCATAATTATTACATCCTGTAGCATAACATTTCCCCAATTAAGAATTCCTTCACAAGACCCCAGTGTGTCCTGTTGTTTTGAACAAATAAAGCTAATTCATTGCAAAAGTATCAACACTGGCTTTGAAAAGCCACCCAGGTTACTATTGAAAAAAAAAAAAAGAAACACCTTTTCTTCAGGGAGGTTGCACTTTTGAAACAGCTCAGCCTTCGCCAGCTCTTGGAGGCCCTCCTGCACCGCGCACTTGTTTAACACACCTGACTCAGATTAGCTAATTATCCTGCTGTTCAGAAGCCGAATCTGGTGTGTACAGAGCACGAACTGTTCAGGGCATGGGGAATTGAGATGTTGGGAAACACTTTGAATGTTTCTAACAAACTAACAAACCTTGATTATTTTTTCTTTTTTCTTTCCCTGTGTCTGTCTTTTCCAATTAGGTGACGCGGTAGTGGCCCGCAACCTTCCCTTTCCGACACACTAGTTCGACTCCGCCGCCCGGATCTCCCGCTGGTACTGGCCGACCTATAGAAAGGAGCGAAAAGGGGTGGGGCCATGTGGGCGCTTCGGATGCTCCTATTGGCCAGCCTGCTCGGCCCGGCGGCTCTGGGTAAGTGATCCGCTAATCTACTAACTTTCGAATGCAGGATTATGAGATGTCTTACAAGTAGACGGCTAAACAGTGAAGAAGAAGGAAGAAAAAAAAAAAGCGCGTCCCTGAAGCTCGACTAATGAATTCAGCCAGCACCAGAGAGTGATAAATTAATTTGAATTTAGATTAAGCTTTACTTTGGGAGAAGGAGAAGAGTTGGAAGACCGAACACACTGGTTTAAAAGACGTTAATTTAATAGCGTGAAGTCGTTAATAGAGATTGAGTGCATTTTAAGTGGATCTAGATGCGACATGTTCGGAACATAGTTACTGCCATTTGTTTTCTGTTTTACTCTGTAGCTTGTTGGTGAACAGTTAAGAGACTATGCCATAGTCTTGTTTCGTCGCCATAAAATATGATATGAACACTGTATCACTGTCAATTGTGTCCCGAGAATCGATTGTCTCCTATCAATTTATTGTTGTTCTTTTATGTTTAAGAAAATCTTCTCGGAATAGATTTTTTATTATTATACTGTAGATAGATTTGGACGAATGTTCATATAAAAGAAAAAATGATTAACAACAGGGTGTATGGAATATAATAAATAACCAGTGACAGGTTGATGGATTGAAAACCAACAGCAAGTAGGAAGATAAGGAAGATGAACCTCTGGTTGCGTTAATGTCATCAAAACCTTCCGACATTTATTCAAGTACATACATGTAATTAATGATGCAGAATGTCTGAGAAACTGCGAAGCTTTCCATCCAAAATTTTTTGAAGAACATCAGCAAACTGCAATTGACACTGGAGACTCCTTCCAAAAAATGCTGAAAGCAAAAATTCCATTATTTTTTTACATGAACTTTTACAGCAGAGTGTAGTGATCTTTCTTTTGCATATTTCGGTCAGAGCACAGGGTCAGTCGGGATACGGCGTCTCTGGAGCAAACAGGGTTAAGGGCTACTTGATGGTGCTGCGGCTCGAACTTCCAACCATCGATCAGTGACCCAGAGCCCGTTTGATTTACCACTGCCCTTTCTCATTAATAAAATGAAAATCTAAACTTACATAGCTACAGTAAAACCTAAGACATGGCACAGCTTTCTTTAAAAAAAAAAAAACAAACAAAAAAAAACACTTCTTTAATATAAAATAAAACCAAGTACAAATATAATTCTATTCAATTGTATGGAAACATTTCAGGTGCATAAAAAGGGGGGAAAAACTTTCTGATTATCCAAACCCGGATAGCATATGGATGTGTGTCGCTTCTGGGAAAAGATCCGGCTCTGCTGGCCCATTTGCGGGATTGATATACTGTATAATAATAATGATGATAATCAGTGTTGGGTGTAACACGTTACACGTTAGAGTACTTGGATTACTTTTTTGATGTAATGAGTAATCTAACACGTTAGGTCCGTCATTTAAGTACTCAGTTATTTTTTCAAAAATAATTATTCAGACAATTTATGTAATGTATTTTTTTTTTCTCCTCACAAAAGTTCAGTTGCCCGGGTAACAACAGGTTTAAAAATTGTTTTAAAAAAAATTATAGACTCTATAAATATGCAGTAATTGTTCAGGTGTGCCGTCGGCATTTCGCAACCTGAGTGAACCGCTCACGGGGCATCGCTCTGTTGCAGTATGTGGCCCAGACGAGCGTGGTGGAGGTTGGCCCATAATAATTTTTCTATCTCAGATAGGTTGTTAGATTGAATTAGTTTTTTTTTTCCCCTTCAATATCAGATCCGTTCATCCTATCAAGTTCGGGTGTAATTTCTTCCCATACAAAAGACAGACAGTGCATTAAAATACTGTACATCTGCGATTTGATCCGCCGTTATAGAAAATTATACAATGTATAATGGGTGATATGGAATCAGATCGGTCAGAAGATTTTTATATAGCCGTCCCGCACTGACAGGAGTTCATGTTTCAACGTGTTTAATGTTTAATGTGACAGATGTTGATATTAATGTTATTGTTTCTATAGTAACAAGTCATATATCGGGACACGTATGGCAGATGTTCTACAAGATTCAAAGACTAATCTAATAATAATAAACAGATTTTTGTTAACCTAACTTTTTATGGTTCATTTGATGCATTTGGATATATATATATAATTTTTTATATACTCATAAAAGTGTGTATGATCAAAATGCACTTTGCTTCTACTCTATGGTGACATCATCACACGTGTATCATGTTTAAATTACCAATTACAAATGAAAAGTCAGTAAGTCAGAGATCTGTGTACAGTATACTGAACTTTTTTTTCATTAACTGAGAACAGCAGAAATAAAACTGACGAATTGGCCAGAACTAGCATGTCTCCATAGCATGAAATGTAACGAGAAAGCATAAGAGAAACGAAATACTGTTTCATTGTGCTTAATTGGAATAGAACACATTAAACAGAGCAGTTGTAGAGAATTTATAAACTTAGGGGAGTTTATTTTTGTATAACCACACAATCTGTCACAATCTGTGTTAATTCCTTACTTAATTAACCAATCGGAATCAAGAACTCCCCATGGTCGATACACACCCGATTCCAGAGATCTCATTCCTTGCCAGCTTAAACTTTCGAAACATCCAAATGTCCTAAAATTGCGGAACGCCCTTGTGGGTTCATGGATCATAGTGTTGGATCTGGCTGCTCTGCGCGGAGTTAAATCCCGCTATGATATGCTCTTTGTCAATTTCCGTATGCGCGACGTTGCCCAGACCCCATAGTGCGGTGGAGGACCGGGCGTGTACGTCGCCGTCCAAGCGTACAGACCACCACGGAACCGCCCTAAATCACAAAACCAACACCTATTCCTGGAAGGGACTGATTACTGCGGCGGTCGTGGTGGGAGACCATTAAAAGGGACACAAGGGAAATATAGTGAGCTGCGTCTCTTCAAACCATTCCCTTCAGGCATAATCGTCTAGCGGCACCTTTATCATCAGCCTGCATAGCATATACAGTAGTGTATATATACATATAGACAAGTCAAGTTGACAGGCACATTAAAAAACAATAAAAGTTGAGGAAAGTGCTGAACAACGATTTAAAAGAAAGGAATAAAACATGCGATACATAAAAGATGCACATAAAAAAAACTAAAGAAATGAAGACATAAAATAATATAAATAAATAAAATCAATGCATTTGAAGAAGTGTCTCAACCAGGTGTGAAAGCCAATTCTTTTTAAAAAAAAAAAAGGAGATTATATCTGGACTTGGAGATGGTTAGTGATGGCGCAACCTTAATGTGGATGGATAGACTTATCTACGGTATAGGAGCTATGACTGCAAAAACACGATCACCTTCAAGCTCGAATCTGGACCTCAGAACGAGCCTCTTGTCGGAGGATCTAAGTGTCCTGGAGGGAATATGAGCGAGTAAGAGCTCCGAGATGTACAAGGGTAATAAACCATTACACGACTTAAAAACAAAAAGTTAAATCTTAAACTCGATTCTGTATCGAACTGGGAGCCAGTGAGGAGAAATGTGATCGCGCTTATGTGTGCCAATCATCAGGCTAGCAGCAGCATTTTTGGAGCAGCCGGAGACGAGAGAGGGAGGACTGGAAGATTCCCGCATATTATAACCCATTACGGCAATCTAGGCGAGAGGAAATAAAAGCATGGATCACTTTCTCAAAGTTGGTGGAGGATATAAAAGGTTTGACCTTGGTCTAAACTCTCAGCTGCTTAAAACTGGATTTAACAACGGAGTTTATGTGTTTCTCAATTTTAAAATCATTGTTAAATATTACAGCGAGGGGAACCAACAGGTCCAAGAAGCACAATCTGAGTTTTGTTTTCATTTAGATTGAGAAAGTTCAAGGACATCCATGCTTTAATATCCTCCAAAGAGCGGGATTCATGATTTCTATCCTCCCTGGATTCAGATCATCAAACTTATTTTAATATTACAAAATTATTTTATTTATCAAGGAAAAAAAAGCTGTCCCTTTGTAAAGCTGTCCCTTTGTAAAAATGCAATTGCCTCTTGCTAAATCATGGAGGAACTGCGAAAAGTTAAGAGTTAAATTTGACTTGCCTCACCCAGACCTGATTACTGCCAGATCTGTTGAATCAAGAAATCACTTAAACAGAACCTGTCTGACAAAGTCAAGTGTGCCAAAAGATCCAAAAAGGCAACGCAGAAAAGAAATTCAAGAACAGATGAGAAACAAAGTAGTTGACATGTACCAGTCTGGAAAGGGTTACAAAGCCATTTCTAAGACTTTGGGACACCAGTGAACCACGGTGAGAGCCAATATCCCCAAATGGAGAAAACTTGGAACAGTGGTGAACCTTTCCCAGGAGTGGCGGGCCTACCAAAATGACTCCAAGGGCATGAGGACAACTCATCCAGGAGCTCAGAACAACATGTCCAGAATCCCACTTGCCTCAGTTAAGGTCAGTGTACATGATTCAACAAGATAGAGACTGGGCATCCATGGGAGAGTTCCAAGGCGAAAGCCAGTGCTGACCGAAAAGAACACAACGGCTTGTGTCACATTTGCCAAACAATATCTTGATTATCCCCAGGACTTTAGGGCAAATATTCTGTGGACTTTTTGGAGGTGTGTAGCCTGTTACATCTGGCCTAAGAGAGTCAAGCATGGTCATGGTGGTGTGATGGCATCAGCCAGCCTTCATCACGCATTCGCATCACTGAGCCATGTTCTCCCATGACCCTGTCACGGTTCGCTGGTTTCCCTTCCTTAGACCACTTTCGGTAGGTCCTGACCACTGCGAAGTGGGAATGTCCTGCAAGAGATCCTGTATTTGGAGTTGCTCCGACCCAGCCATCACAACTTGGCCCTTGTCACAGTAGCCACATTTTGGAAATGCTACAACTTACACCTTGAGGTTGGATGGAACATTTTGTCCCTGACCTCGATGGGTTAGACACAAAAGAAATGGGCAAGCGTAAGGATTTGATCACCTTTGACAAAGGGCCTAATTGTGAATTAATCAATATTAGGTGGTCTGGTCAAAATGTTAAGGCCAATCAGTGTGTGTCGGTGGGTATATAGAGAAAGAAGAGAGAGAAGGAGTAGGATGTGGAGTGACGGTATGAGATAATGTATGAGATAAGGCCCCACAGGCAGGCGGAGGAAGACGCTGACTCTACAAAGTGACACACATTTTTCATAATGTGAATCTGACACACGCTGAACCTATGAATGGGTTTAGCCACGCAGGGAAGCGAAAGAAAAAAGAAATGTAGAGAGAAATGAACGAGGGAAAGAAGAGAAGATAAAACCGATTTAACAACCTCCTTGGAAATAAGTCTCCGTTCCGATCTCAATCCTTCTTCACCTGCCATCCTGAAACCAAACCCAAGGCTCTCTGAGGTGTTCCCTGACTGGTTATCGACTCTACATATGTCTAAAAGCAGAACCCTCGAACCCATTCGGAGCGGTGGATCGGCTACATCCAAGTGATAGGAGTCCTGTCTGCATTTTATTACATTACATTACATTACATCTGCTGTATACATTACATTCATTACAGCTCTAACCGTATTAGAGGCTTCAGTCTCCTTTGGCTTCATCCTTGAAGGAACACAGATCCTCAGATCTTCCAGGTAGAGAGCAGTAGAACCGTCCAAAAAAAACCCTCGAGAAACATTTTCATCACCGTAATCTCTCTCTCTCTCTCTTTCTCTCTTTCTCTTTCTCTCTTGCTCCCTGCTTCCATTTCTCCCTATCATTCTTTTCTCCATATCAATCATTCTCTTCTTTCTCACTCCTACTCATTTCCTAGCACTCTCTCTCTCTGCTTTCCTAGTGCTTACGTCTTAATTGCTTTCTCTGTTTTTTTTTTTTTCCTTTTCGCACTTTTTTCATCTCTCTCTCTCCCTCTCTTAATTGCTTTTAGGTTTTTTGCTCTGTCTCCGTTCAGTCTGTTTTTTTTATCCCGCTTTTATCTGCATTTATCTTATTATCCCTGTCTCCCCTTGTTTATGTCCTCCTTCCTCCATCCGCTTTCTTTTTTTCCTTTAATTCTCTCAATCTTGTTCTTTTTTCTTCTGTCTGCTCGTTACTTCTGTCTGTTTCTTACTGTAGCTCTTGCCTCCGCTGTCGCCTTTTCTTTCTTTCTTTCTTTCTTTCTTTCTTTCTTTCTTCTCATGTCTCTCCTGTTATCCATCACTCTCTCACCTACTTTTTTTTCCCTTTCTTTCTTTTTTCTTTCACTCATTATCCAATCTTCCCTCCCTATGTTCTTTTTATTTTTCCCTCCTCTCCTCATTTCTTTCTTTCTTTCTTGACAGATGAGGGTGACAGGAGGTAAGAGACAGATGGGAAGACAGAGGAATGATGGGGGACAGAGGAGAAGAGGGGGAGAACAAGAGACAGACACAAGAAGAAAAAAAGAAAGAATTCTTTATTCCTTTCTTTTTTCTTCTTATGCCTGTCTCTTGTTATCACCCTCTTTTTCTCTGTTGCTTTTTCCTTTCCTTCCTTTTTCTTTCCTTCCCATGTCTAATAATCCCTCTTACCTCCTCTGTTCCCTCCCTCTCTTCTTTCTTTATGCTTTTTTTCTTCTCCGTCTCTTATAATCCCCTCTTCTCTCTCCCGATCTCCCTATCGTCTTTCTTTCTCTCATGCTTCTTCTTTCTTTCTTTCTTTCTTTCTTTCTTTCTCTCTCTTTCTTTTAGTTTATTCCCGTCTGTCTTATTATCCCTCTCGTCTCCTTCGTCGCCCTTCCTTGCCTCCCTCTGTTCTTTTCTTCTAGTGTCTGTCTCCCGTTATCTTCTCCTCTCTGTCTCTCTTCTTTCCTTCTGTATTGTTTACCTTCTTTTCATTTCTTTCCCTCCTTACCTCGTTGCTCTGTCTGCCTTTTACTACCTATCTGTCATTCTTTATTTATTTTCTACATCTAGTTTTTATTTTTTCCCTGCTATGAAGAGTAAAGTTTTTTTTCCCCTCCTTTTCTTGGTTTGTTCATCTCGGTACGTGTCCATCGACCGAATGTTGAGTCCGAGTGCAACCGATTGCAGGAGACACAGACGATAACACATCGGTTGCTTTTCTTGACATAGGTTTTTTTTTAGACCTTATCTCTCCATCAGCATCTCTTCAGGCACGAAGGAAAGTATAAGAATAGTTTCCTGTCAATCAGGATATTTCAGCCTGTCTGCCACGCTTAATTAATTTCGTATTTCAGGGGCAGTCGTTAATAAAAACCGTCTCAGTCTCTAAACTCCTCGGATTAATTCCACTAATGCCTCTTCACCAGTTTTCTTTTTCTTTATATGTGCTTGTTATTCTTAATAAATAAAAAAAAAAAAACGCGTAATAAAACACACACGGGACTGGGATCGCTCAGGGAAGGCTTTAATAATTTTATACGGTTAATATGGGACGGCAAATAAAATATGATTCTTTTCATATGAGGAGTAGTGCGGCTATAAAAGTGTTTGATCGTCTGGATGGCTGGTGCTCGTTTGGGGGGGGGGCGCCTTCTGGATTCTGCTCGCTCAGCATTATTTAAAGAAGAAAAAAAAAGGGAAAAACGAAAGAGAGGAAAAAGATGAGAGGATGAAAACAGGAAACAGCCGTGGCGTTCCGATCGTTCGCTGGGCTGTGAATAAAAAATGGCACCAGGACACACACATTTCATCTCGTGTTGTTTTTTTATTTATTTAGGTCTAAATGCCTTTATGTACGGTCGGGACAGCAGCGATGGCTAGACGGATAGAAGGATGGGTCATACTGTATCTTTAGGGTAATAAACCTGCCTTGGCTGTAAGACAGGAAAACGCATGAGTCAGAAAACATGTGGGCGGATTTCTGTCAATGAGAGCGCGAATACTGAAGTGACCCCTGGTTGTGTATGATGTTTTTCGATGTCTGGGAAAAATAAAGCAACGCTCTGGAAGTGTTGCGTCACATAGATTTTTTTTTTAATATAGGGTCAGCATTGGCTTGCGCACCATGTGGCAGGCCGACCACATGGGAGCCTTTAGCGCGGGAACAACGAGAGGACTTGCGCTGCTTTTGGGAAGGGTGTTCTGACCGTTATTGATGTTTTACCGTATATAGTGGTATCCTGGGAAATGTTATTTCTGACCAGAGCGGTTGTGCCTGTGTGTGTGTGTGTGTGTGTCGGGAGGTGGAAGCACAGTATTACGTTTTTAGCCATAATTTATCATCAAATGGACCGTTTGTTTGTTTGTTTTATGCCGTTCGATTCTTGATTCTGATTGGTCCCTATGCAGGTGTTCGTTAACCCTTTAAGACCTTTCATAGGAGAGCTGAGTGTATCTCTGTATTTTTTTTACATGCTAGCATATTCGTACTAGTACTGTATGTCATACTGTACATCAATGCAATC
Source organism: Clarias platycephalus (assembly GCA_030068275.1). Lineage (NCBI taxonomy): Eukaryota > Metazoa > Chordata > Actinopteri > Siluriformes > Clariidae > Clarias > Clarias platycephalus. The sequence continues at coordinate 11,418,816 of JAQQZT010000013.1, read as the reverse complement.
CTTACACCATGACCGTCAAGAATATATATGTAATAAATTCCAAGTTAATAGATACATTAATAAGTTCAATAAATAAATAACAATCTATGTGAATTAGTTTTAAGTTTTTTTGTTGTTGTTGTTGGAAACGCATATTTATTAAATTGGTAAACGGTGTCGCATGATTATGTTGGAATTCCAAAAATCGGAATTCGAATTTTCATCAGAAAAAAATCCCAATGTTTTTTGGTTAGGATTTTATTGACGCGTTCTTTCGTCCGTTCTGTCCAAGCATATAAAGCTTCTTTAAGTGAACGTTTTACAGCCCCGCCCGCCGCCTAACAGTCCGCACTCAGCCGCAATGACATCAGCGCATCATTGATTGTTTACCCGAAACAGCACATACTGTCATGTTTTATTTACACGCTGGCTGATTTAAAAAAAAAA
>JAQQZT010000013.1:11386640-11408380 GCA_030068275.1 Clarias platycephalus | reverse complement strand
ATATATATAAAATTTTTTATATAAAAATAAATAATTAATAAGACATCATGCTGAATGAGAAAAGATCAGAAAGACAAGAAAATCACAGACGATGTCACATGTTACTTAATGAAGGTCCTAGTGGCCAGGTTGTAAAAGGGGGGATTTCATAAACTAATAAACACATGAGACCAGAAATATAAACTGCCTTCACACAAGTATCTCTAATGCCAGTATTCGCTTTTAGCCTATATTAGCGTTAGTACCCGTCGTTGATGGGTAAACAGTTTTTAAAATAGTTGAAATGTTGAAGCTGATCAGCTTTAATGTAATTAGTAATATTATTATTTTAGATTGAAGCCAATGTATATGTCTGCCTGTCTTTCTGTACATTATTACATCCAGCACATGACTTTTCATAACATCACTTTTACTAAAATTTTTCAATTTTATTTATGAAAGGTAAAGATATAATTGAAAGAGCGAGTTCTGATCAATATACAGACAAAACCTTTCTTTCATTTATGTAAATAAATAAGCCTGTATATTAAATATCTGAACATGTGTCAAAATAATCATGAGTTTTTAATCAAATAATAAATGCATGAATATATTCCAAAGTTATATATATATATATAGTCTAACCAAAAGTGCTGAAATAAAGCTTAGACCCCTTGACTGGCAGCGAACCTGATTCAGCTCAACTGCTAATCGCGAAGTGCTTTCTAAGCTGGATTGTGTGCGTTAGAGCAGGAAAAAATAAAATAAAAAAATATTAAAAAGTGCTTCAGTAATTTCTTTTCACAAGGCAATTCGAAATTAAAATATGCAACTGGAACGACTTCAAATATCAAACTAAACCACTTTCCTTTGAATTAATGGGTGCGTCTATTAGAATGTGTGTGTTTGTGTGTATGTGTGTGTGTATGAGTTGTATATATACCTGTTTATTTGAGTCATGTGTTCTGTTTGTGTAATTTAAGGATTATAGTGATTGCTGTGTTTTAATGATTTAAGCGTCTTGTGACCGAAGCTGTTTTTCCCAGAGTGTAGTCGATCGGCTCTTGTGCCGAACAATAAGGCTTTTCAACTGGAGAACAATAGCGGTGTATGAGGAGTGGAGAGGATTAAAGCATTTATCAGCTTTCCAACACTGTTCCATGCTTCGTTTGTTACCTCGGCTAATTTAGCTGATACTCCACGCCTGACCCTTTCCTAACCCTGCCCACGGACTCACACACAACACACACACACGTGGAGCTCATACGCCTCGGATTGGTGCACATTGCCTCATTGTAATTGATTGTTTTTCCTTCTCTGTTTTGTTTTGTTGTCAGAGCCGAGTAGCAGCACTCAGCATGGCATTCGGTCGTTAAGGTGGATTTTCTTGATAATTAGTGCTGTAGTCTCAGTGGGTGGATAGCGGAGCTCAGGATGAGAGAAGGAGTTTGGATCGATGGATGGAAAGGGATTTAAAATGAAAGGAAGAGAGTGAAGATGGGGATGAGCCGAGAAGTAAAGATAGAAGCCTTTGAGGTTTTAGTTTTTTTTAGAAGTCATGCTAACTCAATAAAAAAGTTCCACCTCTACTGTAGGTATTATTATTATTATTATTTATTTATTTATTTTTGGTCATTTTAAATAAATAACAATGATCGGAGCTATGTTTGGACGCTGGCCTCCCTGGAACTCCTTTAATAGTCCAAATATGCGGAAATAACTTTGAACGAGGTCAGGACCGTATGGGGAATGTGGCAATAACTCCCAGCTGAGTTCCTAGTAACGTGCAAGTGGCGTTCATGAATGATCGTGTAAACAGTTTCCACAGACAATTTTGTCTCTTCCGCAAGATGGCAACAATTTACAAATTTATTAGAGCGACTGAGCAACAATGTTAAAAAGGGGGGAACAATTAGCAATGGAATAACTACACTATAATAAAGCACAAACTATGGCATAGAAGATTCTTATATTATTCCAAAGAATAATATTAAAAAAAATGTTAATAACGTAACACCAAAAAACTCTTAATTTAATATCTTACAGCATGTGTAAGGAATAAAACACGACGTGGCATGCCGTTATAGGAAAAGATGTCACGCAGCAGATACTATTGGTGTCACGGAGCAGATCCTATTCCCTCACTGAAGTAGATTTCCATTAAGGCCGACCTCCTGAAGCGACTCATACTAAGGAAGTGATTTTTAGCTCCTTTCAAATGGGTCTTGCTATCGGAGATGCTGTTATAGAAAAACGACTCGGTTTCTGTGTCGGAGAGAGCAGGACTTGAGACAGTATCGTGTGGAATCCAGTGCAGCGCCGGACAAAAGGAAACTGTTTCACGTCGCCTGCAGGTGAACGGCTGCACCTCATTCATCTCCTCATTAATGCAGCCGGGGGGAAAAGAAGAACCACGGTGGAGGAAATCAGTCGACCTTCTCCCGCTCTCTGTGACTAGCCCTTTTTTTCCCTCTTCTGTATCTTTCGGAAGAAGGGGTGGGGGGTGCAAATGCAAATTGCGAGTGTGTGTGAGAGAGATACTGTAGAGAAGGGTGGGGGGGAGTAGATGGGACTCTTCCTATACTGTAGAGGGAGACATACTGTACTGTATGTGGCTGGCATGTGTGTATGCGACAGAGAGAGAGGGAGATTTGTGATAAAAACCTACAAAAGCACTACTGTGTCAGACAGGGTACAGGTGTGTATTCCCCTGCTGGAGGACTGTAATCGGTCCTTTTGTCCAAAATGACAAGCTTTAATAAGTAATAAATCATCTAATATTTGAATTTTCATTTTGTCCTTTCTCTTTTTTCTTTCTAATGTCTGGTCTTGCATAATTACCGGATGAGTAAGTGTAATTATTCATGGATATAAAAATTATATTGTGCTTTCCTTTAATTAATAAAGAGTCATTGTTTGCAAACTGTAGTCATGTACGGAATCAAATGATGTATTCCTTCCACAAAGGCATTTTTTTTTTTTTTTTTCCGTTCACACATAAGGGCCTCTACTCTCACTCTCTCTCACTGTCACTTTCCTCTCTGTTCTCGTTTCCTCTCTCCTCAGTCCTCCTCTCACTGCGTTATTGGCCATAAGGAAGTGTTTGTGTCCCAAAGATCTGTTCACCGCAAGACAATGCACACACGCTCGGCTTCAAAGCGAGACAGACAGAACGAGAGAAAGAGAGAGAAAATCTGTCGGGGCGACGAGTGGGAGTTTAGCTTTCTTGTCTGTTTGTTGTTTGTTGTTTGCTGTTTGTGTTCGCGTGACAGCGGTACAGCTTGTTTCTGTGATGCTGAGTCACACTGAGACGTCAATCTGGATCCTTGATCGTGTCTGAAATATTATCATGAAAAAACCGAAGTAGACGCTACTCCCAGACGCACGGTGTGACATACGGGTGTGTCTGGAGACAATTTTACCTCAGAATGCACTTTCCTGTAAAAGTTCTGAGGTAAAATTTTACACTATCGTTGATGAATTGTCACCTTTTATGATGATTAATAATAAAATAGATTTTATTAAAAAGACAGTAGAGAATAAGTGGCTGAGAGTGAGTGTGTTATTTTCTTTGCCCTTTAATTGCTGCTTAGCAATGAGTGCTATCTGTTCTGAACCTGTTAGCAGCCATGCTAGTGCTATATGTGGATGTTGTAAGCTTCAAAAGGTGATAAAGAAATTGTATGTGATTTATAAAGGGATATCCAGTACTTGAAAATGTGTGTTAAGCATTTTCTAAACTTAGTAATAACATTTAAAAATAGTATATCTTATATGTTTCTAACAGAGAAATCATAACAAAAACTTAGCTATCATATTATTAGCATTAGCTTGTACTTTGTTATCTGGGTTTACTGTACAGTAACGCTGTCCGATAGCAGTGAGGCTAGCATTATCTTGAAATTGAAGTAAAAAAAGAAATGTGTGAGGGAAATCAAATACGTGAAAAATGTTTTCCAAACGAAAAAAATTGATTAGATCTGCTATTTATACATTAGCGCTTACTAACAGCTGAACTCAGAATCCATAACCAAAACCACAGCTACAGTATCGTATCATTAGCTTTAGCTTGTACTTGCTTATATTAGCTGGATTTATATAATGCTGACTTCTGTAAATGGGTTAGCAGCAGTGCTAGCATCGTCTGTGGATGTATTTTGAATTCAAAGCTTAAAAAAAAAAAAGATGAAATTTGTAAGGGGAATCTAATATGTGAAACTTTTTTTTATTTTTTATTTTATTAAACAACAGATTTTTTTTTTTTTGTTTCGGAAAAACTAGATTGGATATATTATTTGCTATTTATTAGCGCTTACTATCAGCTGAACTCAGAATCCATAGCCAAAAACACAGCTATTGTGTCATTAGCTTTAGCTTGTACTTTGTTATATTAGCTGGATTTATAATAATGCTGTCTGCTAGCAGCAAAGCTAGCGTTATCCTTGGAGGTATTTTGAATTTGAAGCTTAGAAAAAAAACATAGAAGCTATTTTTGAGTGAAATCCAATACATTAAAAATGTTCGCCGACCGTTTTTAAGTTCAGAAAAAATTATTTAAAAATCTATAATTTAATATGTCCATATGTATGTGTTAGCGTTTACTATCAGCTGAGCACAGAATCCACAACGAAAAACACAATGCTTTCGCTTATACTTGAATTTATCGTAAAAAGTAAATCAGCTTGTACAATGCCGCAGCTTCAACAATGCTAAAGGTTTGCTAGCTACGCCATGAATGCTGTGTACGCTTATTGTCTTGAATATTTTCTAAGCATTGTTTAGCTAATTCTGTTTTTCTTCACTGTCGTTTCCTTGCGCAGCCACTTTAATCAAGTTATTGTAGTTGATGTTGAGACTAGTATTGGTGGTATGTTGCTTTAGTTTGACCTTGTTGTAATAATTTTCTTCATTTATTATTGTGTTTAGCGTACCCTATAAAGCTGTATGTTAGCTTCTTTCTAAAATCTAGAATATTCTCTGAATATTCTGTGTTAAGTCTGTTCAGCAGGAATATTTTCAAATGGGAGCGTGTTAAGTTGGATATCTTTTGCATGAATATCCGTTGAAGGAGCTTATAAAACTGCATAGTTAGCTATAAAATGTATGCAAAATCAGACTCTAGAAATGACCGTGTTCTGGATGCATCACTGCCTGCTAGTATCAGAGAGAGCAAAAAACTATCTTTGCTGACTGTGTAACTGCTGTGGATTTGTAGCAGAAAGATATGTCTGGCTAAATTGAACACTCCCAGCCATTTTGCATTGAATTAGCCGACGCTTACTGCAAGAAGCACTTCCGGTACATCCAAGGTCATGGTACTTGGATGAACAATATGAATCCATCCTCCGTTTTTTTTGTTTTGTTTTTATAATTTAAGTCTACATATTGACAGTTAGCAAGCATGAGCAGAGCTTGCCCAGGTAGCAAAATTATGTTGATCATTTTGTTGGTTGTTTATTTGGTTGGCAGTCCTTTTACAACATTGTTCCAACATTTGCTTAATTATTGAAAAAGACACACTTTTCAAAATCACGCCACCACTGTTTCTTTTCCAACCTGGCAAAGTGAGTTTAAATGTGGCAGAAAGTCTGTTGGCTCTGTTCACCAAATATTAGCCAAATGTCCAAAACTACGGACAGTGTTGTTCCAAAGGATGGCTGATGTTGGCTCAACCTTGGCTGCTAATCAGTTTGCTTCTTGCATGGGATTGGTCTGATGGCCTCCTGAGGCATTTTTGAGCTAATCTGTTTACCTGTGTAAAGCACGAATGCGCTGTATTGTAGAATCGAGAATACTGAGAGAAAAGTATTGAAGAGCGGTGTACTAGTTAGCACTGTGGCCTTGCATCTAACGGGTCAAGGGTTCGAGTACCACCTTGTGTCTGTGCACGTGGAATTTGCATGTTCTTCTGGTGCTTGATGGGTTTCCTTCTGGTACTCAAGACATTCAGTGGAGGCTTACTGGCTTTTCCAAATTTTCCTGTAGTGTGCAAGTGAGTGCGATGGACTGGTACCTAGTCCAGGGTCTACTTCATGCCACAAGTCCCCAGGGATAGGCTCTCCTTGTGACCCTGTACTGGCTGGTCTGTATAGAAAATGAGTTTTGGAATCATCTTGTTTATTGGCTGGAATGTTTAATGGGTCCTGCAGAATTAATCAAAATAGTGGTGTCATCCTAACACCATGCACCACTAGAGAGTTGAAGGCAGATGATAGCAGGACAGCACACATGATACAGTATATATTTTTCCTTATTATAGCAAAGATTGGTACAGCTAATGGATTTTTAGCCTCTGTTTGGCAGAAAAAACCCTACATCCTTACAAAAAAACAACATGGATGAATTATATATGACCAGAAGACTCCACAAATGCTGTGTTTGCACCCCAAAAAGCTTCGATTTTGTGTCAGTGTACTGTACCTCCTAATACTGTACCTTTTCACCTCACTATTTTAACTTCTCTGTCGGATAAATGGATGAAATGGAAGTTCTATTTTCCAGCTTTTGTCTTCTAAATGGGTCAGATTAGTTTGTTGGCAGCACTCGAGTAAAGTGACAGCCACATGAATTTGCATAGCGGCCCTGGAATCACGCTGCTGGTTGCTCGCTGAGACAAAGGAGCTATGATTACGCATGAAAATCACGTTTAATTTGCATGTATGGCTAATTTCTGGTCTGTATTATTTAAGTAAATATGAGGGGCTTTGAGCCGTAATTGGTATCAAATCACGGCTTTGTAAGTGCCGGATGAGGGGCTGGTTAAAAATATCAGCGGGAGGAGTCAGATCTGCCAGGAGAGGCTTGTCAGTCGCAGCACTCTGCTTTGTTTCTGTCCCTACAGGCCAGAAAACAGGCTTCTGGAGGTTTTTTTTTTTTTTAAGCTAATTGGTAACATAAATAGAAATGTCCAATAGCAACTGACCAGCAGAAACATCTGAGGTAGTGGAAATTGACAGAAGCTTTTAGCATGTTTCCTGCACAGAGTTCCACCAGCACATGATCTGTTCCAGACCTACAGTAACTACAGTTTTATCTGGTAAACATTTTTGCCCAGGGACCGCCGCGCAAGTCCAGACGTACAAGCGAGGTTAAAACTGGTGCAGACTATCGATCAGGCAAGCACCATTACACAGATTTATATATGGATGAATAAATTTAAAAACCAAAGTCAATAATTGGTGTGACAACCCTTTTTTTTTTATATATATATATAGTCTCTGCTACAATTTGTGCCGTTTTATAAGGAAATGCCTCATGTCCCATGATGAAACTCTGTGCCGCAGTAAAACATTTGAAACGTTTCAAAGAAGGCCGTATGTCCGTGAATGACTATCCCAGTTGTGGTCTAATCAACTAAAACTATCTCTGTATTGTTTAGAGAGTCAACACAGTGACTGTTAAATTCTCAACTCTAATTGGTCGGTCAGAAGAAGATGATTATTTTTGACATCATAGCACATGCATGAACTCTAGGTTCGAAGGAATCAGAAGTTTACATTAATGTGCTACTGTTATTCTACTTGTATTTTTTTTTAAAGCTTTAAAGACTTTCATCACATGCTGCAAAATATAGAACTGTCATCTAAATAACGTTTAAAACACTCGATCTAGACATATTCTAGAAAATCTGACATATTCTCAAGAGCTTCCGTGGTATTCATATTTAATCGTGGTACTATATTGTGTTAATACATAATCAAACCCTTGCTGGCTGCGGATATTTCATAAACCAGTCCTCGATGTGTGTTGGATGTGTGAGAGCTAAATTTGGAGTGGCTAGAACGGAGTGTATGTGTGCGAGCGAGTCTATGAGAGTGGAAATGGTTTTCTTTTTTTTTTTTTTTTTTTGCCCTTTCTCTCTGTCATATCTTGTTTAGACGACCTCAATTAAATTCTGAGTGCCGTCCAAGGAAGTTAAAAGTCAAGCCAGACTCGGCCTGTGTGTGTATGTGTGTGTGCCTTTGTGTGGTGTTAGTTTTGGCTGATAACATTTCTGGAGCAGCACGAGGGTAAAAGGTGCTGAAGAAAGAATGCCAGAGAGAGAGAGTGAGTGAGTGAGTGAGTGAGTGAGTGAGTGAGAGAGAGATGAAGAAACGTAGATAAAGTAAGGGGAAATTGCCAAACAGTGATGGACTGACCACTGCCAGCACCCCTTCAATATCTATAAACACACAAACATACATTCACACACATGTACACGCGGGACTGCGACTACTGGAACCTCGTGCAAATAAGATGGTGTTGATTAATTTATTATAAAAACATCTGTTCAATCATATTGATTATCACCATACTTTAGGGCTAATGTCACGTGAATTCTTGTATAAATTGTGAAAAAAAAGGAAAAAATTTAACTTAAGAATTAAGTTGGGAATTAAAGAATTACTAAAGTTGTTAATAATTAAGTAAAATAATTCAGTCAATCTTCATGGAAAAATCAACAAATTTCTAAACATGTCTAAAGACGTCTGAAGCAAGTGCTATTTCCTAAAGCTAATCACTTCAGATTTTCTAATAAATAAACTGATGGGAAAAAAAGTATACAGTACAGTGCAAAAGTCTTGAGCACCATATTATATGCTTTATAAATTTTGTTATATATGTTTATTTTGTCTGCATAATTATGTACAAAATCATTCAGTATTTCCATAAATAACTTTATAAAATTATAAATAAATAACATTACAGTACATTACAGAACTGTGTATAGTACAAGATACACCAGTTTTCACCAGTTTCCTGGGATTATAAAACTTATGTGCAGTTTTACAAGTTATGAAACTTATAAAACTGCACAAATCTGAGTCGCAAACTCCTGATTTTAAACAATGAGTTTTCACTCCAAATATTAACTGATTATTTTATTGCTCTTTATAGAAGTTTCTTTTATGCAGAAATGTTTTCAAAAGCATCTTTTGCTTATGGCATATTTTTGTATGTGTCCAAAACTTTTACACAGTATTATACAGTAAGTAAAACAGTTATGTTTTACTGAGCTTGCTGGAGAATATAAGTTCTTCTGGTAACTTTGTCACACTCGCTCCTTTATACTTTTATGCAAATTCCCGGAGCGTACATTAGGTTTTTTGTTTCCATCTGAAAACTGGTCTGTCTTGAACTATATATTTTTTTCTGCATATATTCTCCTGTAATGTAATTTATTTATTAATTTTTAAGTTATATATGAAAATACTGAATGATTTTGTACATAATTATGCAGACATGATAAACATATATAACAAAATTGGTACAGCATATAATATGTTGCCTAAGACTTTTGCACAGTACTGTATATAACATTATTAAATTATCAGCGTTTCATCATGTGAAGTTCTTCCACATATATTATGGATGACTTTACACATCTGTAAGGTAATTCTTGCTCGGAATTTCATCAGAAAATTTTTTTTTTTATATTTAACAATGCTTTAATTAGTAAAGTTTCCTTGTTTGGCCCTGACCAGAAGATTACCTCATCTTGAAACTTTTCTCGAGTTTTAGCTGCGCTAGCACAAAGTCAGACTCCTAACCGCGCATTAGTCAGTTAGCAGAGCCGAGGTGCGATCCGGAGCGGTTCAATTACCATTCACACGATTCGCGCCTGCACGCCCGCTCGCGCATCTCTATTCACACGATGTGCCGGCGGCTAATTTCCCAACACACTAGGCTAATTTCCCTCTTGCTTCTTCTGACTGACAGGAAAGGCGAACACGTTCTCCCGCCTCGAAGGTTACTCTCACTCCGGTGGCCAGCCGCGATGTTCAGAAATGTCAATGCAGGGATGGCGGAAGGAAAAAACAAATAGCCTACGCTCGCGCGAGGCAGACAGGGCTCGAGAGCGGAGCTAGTTCGGTGCCCAGATTGAAGCTAATTAGCTTAGTTGGTTCATTGGTCAAGCCATCAGAAGCTATCAGTCAAGTGTGAGAGTGCTGTCACTCTGCTTTCAATCTGCAATCAAGCCACCAAAATATCAGCCCCTCTCCTGCTGTCTGTGTTTCTAGACGAGCACAGGAAGGCTTTTTTCTTTTTTTTTGTGGTGGATTCAGTCAATAGAGGCTGATTAGCGTCACTCGGCTCGAGGGTCCAGTTAAATAACCAATCAGAGGGGATTGATTAACAAGGGTCAAACATGCCTTTCTGGTGTGCTGGAGAGAATTTTGAGAAAATGATTTCCAGTTGGAGAACCGTGAACGTTGACAAAGAAGACATGATGATATACCAGCAGAAGCATAAAAAGAAAGTACAATTTAATTAATAATAAATGAATGCATTTTTAAAATGCTTTTGTTATTTACCTCGTAAAGTGATTTATTTTCAACATTTTAGAACAATCCAGATTTTTCTTCAAATCTATGAGATGATATACGGTATACGGCATTATGTAATTAACTAACAGCAACAACAACAACAGTCAAATGTTATTTCAAGACATGAAGGTCAGCTCTTCTGGAATAGTTCTTGCAAGAACAGTATTGTGTCAGGTGCATTTTTGCGAAACCCATCAAGCACCATGATGAAACTCCTCATGAAGACCTTCCAAGAAAAACAAGACCAGAACTTACCTCATTTAGAGTTACCAGCCTCAGAAATCACCTCAGATTAGAGTCGTTATGAACAGTTTACAGAGCACGAGTAGCAGATACATCTCAATATCAGCTGTTCAAAGGACATTTTGACGCCTTCAGTATTGTTTTACAGTGTAGAAAGAGATAAAAATAAAAGCCATAACATTATGACAACTGACAGGTGAACTGAACCACATTGATTCCCAACTATAAACCAGCAAACTGGTGACAGGATGATGGGCACCCAGGGCTCACCCATGCCTGCGGGAACTAAAGGCAAGCCTGTCCAGTCCAGTTCCACAGAAAACCCAATGAAGATCTCACAGGATCCATCAGGATCAACTCCCTGGATTGTAATCCAAACAAGATGCGCCAAACTATCAGGTTTGATCCATTTCGCAACACGCAGCACCTCATGCCAACTTCCTGGTACCAGACACCATAGGACACTCCCAGAGACGTTGCAGGGGTCAGAGCTGAACCCAAAACCTAAGTGGTTTTAATGTTAACTTTTTTTTATCTTAAGGCTTTGGTTTGTAATGTACTAAATATTCTTACCCACTTTGTTTTTTTTTTTTTTTCCCCAAAAATTCACGTTTTTTTTTTTTTTTTTTTTTTTTTTTCAATTAAAAGATTCGTTCTTTTTGACCTGCACATAACCATCACTTGATATTTTAACCTTTAATGAATAACATGCCGAGTTTACGGTCTTGCATCCTGCTCTCAATAGCCTTATAAATAACCTTTACTTACAGTAAGTGTGACGTTGATGCAACTGAGTTAATCCTGTATAAGAATGAATGAAAAGCAGCTTACTCCAAATGTACAGTATAGGTGCTAAAAAAACAGCTTTCATTAAATATGAAGTCTAGTTAATGTACAGGTCAGTGAATATTATATTGCTTTAATATTCATAGAACTCTTATAAACTGTAAAAAAAAAAAAAATCACTTTATTTAGTGCGGTGTGAAAAGATGTGTTGCTGCAGTGCGATTATGATCGTGACTGTTAAAGCTCGTAGCCGTGATATTCAGCAGGTTTTCAGGTTCAGGAGACACTGTAGAGCTTTTGGATGGAAGCATTTTATTCCTAATTAATTTCACTCGCTAAGCTGTAACACATCATCAGCATTGTGTGACTCTGATATACGTTAATTTAAGCGGGAAAAAATAAAATAAAATAAAAAATGAAATCTTGATGCAATATTTTAATATTTAATTCCGGGTTGATTCGTTCAAATTTTGCTTTACATTTTTCTAACCTAGATTTGACCTTTGCCTTCAATCAAAAAGATAAATAAATAAAAATTCTGGGAAATATTAATGCATCAAAGTGGCTGTTTAATCCTAAGGTTAAAACAAATGATGAAAAAATGAGGACCGTTAAGCTCGGAGACGGTGGACGACCCGACTTCCTTTACAATCGGGACACTTTGATTCATGTGTTAATTAATCAGCGCCTCTGCAGGACCGCGCGAGGGGTAAAGACAGTGTTTATCTTTTCCGTCTGCTAAGCTTTAACCGGCTTCCCCTCACCTGATGATACAAACACAAGCTCTCGCGCCAACGCCGCGATAAGAGGCGAAGAAGACACTGTTTATAAATTTTTTACTTATATATTCGATACTTCGCTGTTTTTTCACCGACTTTCATTTATCCATTAACTTTCACCTACATTTTTCAGGTGCAAATATATTGAAAAATAATTGAGCACCAGACAAAACATTGCTAATGTGAAATGGAGGGTTCATAGAGCAGTTACGTAAAACTCCTATTCAGCTTGCGGTCATGACAAATTCACTTCGACATGTCATTCGTCGTGAAACTAGTCACGAGGCAAACTAGTTTTAGTTACTCAGCAGAGTAACTGTAGCCGAGCTCTGTTTAGAAGCAGCACTGCAGCTACTGTAGATCGGGATCTACTAATTAAGTTGTTGAGCCGTCATTGAAAACACACTGCTTGTCAAGATGCTGCAGTACGGAAGGATTAAAGTGCTTCAGGACGTGCGGCACTGGTATTAGGAAATAATTAATTTGGGTTTGTTCCCAAAAGACCGACCCATCATTAATTATTTTGCTAGAACGGTGCGTCATGTCATGTGTTTATTAGTTTATTAATTGATGCTGCAAGGCGCATTCAAGTCAAACCTGGACTTTTGATTAGTTATGAGAGAAAAAAAAACTACGTCTATTTTTCTTTCTACAACAAATGCACTCATTCCAGCGTTTCACTAGTGCTGCGAGAACATCAAGGTAGAACGTTTTATCTGAAAACGCTGGCCTCCCAGGAACTCCTTTCATAAACCGAACATGTGGATATGGCTTGAAATGAGGTTGGGATTGTACAGGGGATGTGGAAACTAAAACGAGTTAAGTTTATTAATTGATAGTGCAAGGTGCGTTCAAATTAAACCTGGACTTTTGATTGTTCCGAATAAAAGAACACCGTTTTGAGAGAAAAAAAAAAAACTACTTTGGTTTTTCAATATCACCTTCTACAACAAATGCACTCATCCCTTGGAGAACATCAAGGTAGAATGTTTTATCTGAAAACGCTGGCCTCCCAGGAACTCCTTTAATGGCACAAACAAGTGTCAATAGCTTGGAGCGAGATGTTCCACATGCCAAGATCGTCATTCATTTAAAACGTTTGCACCATTCAAATGTTTTGCTGCGGCTAAAAATCTCTGTTAATGCCAGTTGGTTTAATGCCTTTATTCATGAGAAATTTCATTACAATTTTGACCCGTATATTAGTCATGTGTGCACCATACTGAACACCGAGGCGTAACGATATTGTAATGATGCTGAAAGATAAAGCGTTGAAAGCTCCATTGACACTACGGGTGACTTTAACCTTTCTGTCCTAAAGAGTTAACACTAATTAAAGGGGGAGAAAAAGGCAGAGCTGTAATCCCGGGATGATTGATGAAGCAGTCTATTAGGACAAGTTCTAGAAGAAAAGATCATGAGGATCCCAGATGTGTGAAGAGGCTCCGGTCATCATGTTAACCAGTAATTTGAACTCATTCCAAGCGACAGAATGGGATTTAAATTTGTAAACATTGCCATATAAGGAAAACGTTTAGTAGACGGATGAGCGAAATAGAAGTGCAAAGCTGAACAGATCTATTTTGAACAGGTTTCAGGTGTGGGAGGAAATCTTGGGGATTACCGCTCCGATTACCGCCATTTTCTTCGGATCAACTCTCTGGCTGCGTGAGTGACTGAAGTCGATATTAAAACCAGACGAGTGTTCTTTACTTACTCCCCCGTTAAAAAAACTAAACAAAAAACGGCTCGCTATAGAACGGTGGAAGTTAACGATGTCCCGCGCGAGACGAGGTTCTCTCTTTGAAGTCGGATGAGAGTGTACACGAGAGCCGCGCTGCCTTTCAAAACCGATCGGTTGAGGAACAAACGGACGGCCTGCGCCGTCATCGTCTGAGGATGTCCGTCATGTCACAATGCGGAGAGTGTCTTGAAACGCAGCCATCAATTCTCCACGGTCTGTCTTTCAACAAACAGTGAGAGAGAGAAAGAGAGAGAGAAAGGTAAATCCCTTAGCCATTTATTTCCACAGTTTTTCTCCCTATTTTTTTTTTGTATGAGATAATGAAGGCCAGGCCCTTGGGCTTGTGTATGTGTCAGTGTGTATGTGTGTGTGTGTTTGGAACGTAAGCTCGGATGACTTTTAAATGTCACTCCTGGTCTCAGGGTGGAAGGGCAAGAGGAAGGAGCGAGGGGAGGAGAGGACCGTCGAATGTTGAGGGAGCCGCTTCAGTTTGTAATGACCACAAAAAGAGCCATTTTCTTCTCCAGGCCGAATGATTTGAACCTCTCTAATCTGATCGAAACCTCACTAATCTGTGGCTGATTACTCGCTCTTTCTCTCTCTCTCTCTCTCTCTCTCTCTCTCTCTCTCTCTCTCTCACACAAAAAAAAAAGGAAATCAGCCTGTTTCTTTATAAATACTTGGACTATTTGTGAACCAGTGAAGCGTCTATAGTAGAAAGAATTGCACAGAAGAAGTGTGTTATGAAAATGGACGTTCATCGTGCACTGATTTTATTTAACAAAGCGTCCAATTGGGTCAATGGTAACCTTCATATAATGGTGCCAATGGTGACCACCATGTCCGAAATTTGTAATCTAGGATCCCTATTCGCCCACTGAGAGATCAACCCTACACATATTCTAGTATATGCTGATGACAGCTTCTGCATCCAGCGCAGCTATACTAGCTGGCCCCCTCACTGTGCCGTTTGATGTATTTGGTCTGCGCCAACAGCGTGCACCCAGCGAGGATCTGGCTAATGGTCTCCTCTGGTTTGCTGCACATCCTGCCTGCACTTGCTGTCGACTCCGCTGCTCGCTGGTGGCACCCGGTGCTGAGTGCCTGATTCTGTGCCACGATGATCAAGCATTCTGTTTCTCCCTTGAGCCCGCTGCCAAGCCACCCCGAAAACTTCCACTATTGCTGATAAATGTGCTGCGTTCCATTCCGCGGTGCACTTTAAACAGCTCCCTGTTGAGGAAACGCCAGTTAAGGGAACTATCCTTCGATATCAATTGTTCTGGGGCAACGTGAGCAAGCACCACTGGTACCTGTTGAAATGCTGGTTTGCATTGAATATATATATAAAAACAAACACAGAGCTATCCATCTTTCTTACAATAACTTACAAATGATTATATTTATTCTATGTACCGAAAGTAACGCAAAAGTCAGCGTAAAACTTTTTTATTAACTGACATACTGTACAGTATATCGTTCGAGTCTCCATCACACGCGATGCATCGGCGCCATCGTTAAACCCGACTTTCGAATCATCTCTGATAAAACCAACTTCGCCGCAGTTGCTGGTCTCTGCTGGTCGTCGACAGATGATCAGGTCGGTGATGATGAATGCCGAGTGGTTGGAGCGGACGAGAGGGGAAATGAGGTTGCTGCTTAGGTTGTTGCATAAACAACCTATTTTTTAAATTGTATTTTCAGGCACTATAAAGCCTTTTAAAGAAAACATTTCTTTTCTTTAAAAAAATTTTTTTAATCTACATAATGTAATTCTGTTTAATATGGAGAAACCAGGGGTGACTCAAGACTTTTGCAAAGTACTGTATATATTTACCAAGAACAGACTTTAATCTAGCTAATCCCTGGAAGCACACACACACACACACACACACACACACACACACACACACGGAGCGCTTGCCTTGCTGTAGTTCGTGTTGCGATCCAGTTAAAGCACCTCTTGCCGTTAAGACAAACCAAATGTAATCTCAGCACTAGTGTAGCCTTTTAATTTAACCCCTGGGTTTTAATATCGGAGGTCACACCAGGAATTCAATTACTTGCTAGAATCTCCATGCATACCTTCACCTCCCTCCAGTTCTTTTCCCCCTCCATCCCCTTAGGATATTTCGTAAAGGTCATGTAGCTCGACCAGATCAGTGATCAATACGAAGGTCACAGGTCAGCGGGAGGACGTAAAACCTCGATGCAGTGGACGCTGCAGATCCGCGTGTCACGTACCAGCTCTCGCAGCCTATTAAGGAATTGTCTGTTGTTTTTTTTCCAGACGCTTAGATACCGATTGATACGAAACATATTGTATTGTATTGTATTGAATGCACGCTTTGTTAGTAATATTGTATTATTAAATTAAAGTCCAAAATATAATAAATTATTTTTCTGTGTGGAAAATTTACATTTATTTCTATTTTATCCTGATCGTTTTAACTTTGTTTTAGTTCTTTTTTTCTCTCTTCTTTGTACAGCTTTTTTTATTTTTATTTTATTGCTGTTTACACTTTTAAATTAGTCCACCATGGAGGTGAGGTAACTTTTTCATTTTCTTCCCCCTTTATAACCCAAGACACATTTATTCATACAATGGATGGCAAACTAAAATGCTAAACCTGTCCTAATGTCCCCAATCAAGTATGATTACTCCGACCGTTTTCCGGTATAGCCTGCTTTTGGAAAATAATCTTTTCTAATAATAAGTCTCAAATTACCTGTGGCCATAATAACAGCCAGAGGGCTGCGTGTAAGACGCTTCAGCCATTCCGTAGCCGTGCCTGTGTTACTCAGTTTGTTTTGATCTCATCTTGATTTCAAAATGAAGCCTTTTTTTTTTTTTCCCTTCTTCCAGACGAGCATCTGCAAACTAAGTTGTTATCGGATTTTCAGCGTCTGTGAATGTATTTTCTTTCGCTGTTGCATATTGATCCATAACAGACTGTAGATGTTCACACCGTGCAACACGAACGTGCGCCGATTGATCGGTGAAAAAACGAACGCGGGGAGGAGAAACTCCAGGTTCTCCTCCTGAAGTTACAACACTCTCATTTTCTTCCTGGCGCCGCATTCATGGTACGTTGAGCACCATGTTGTCAGTTTACTGCATTTTTTTTAATTGTGATTTCGGCTCTATCTGCCCAGAGGCAATTTGTTCGTTTGAGTGCTTTCGCTGAAGGTGATGTTTAAGAGTCTAGTGAAATGGAGAGACACTAAAGCCATCTTTAAGAGCTTTACTCCCATGATTAATATCGCATCACTGTGAGTCTTATTATCCCTTTTTTTTTTTTTGCTATATACAGTTTTTGCATACTGTATATAGTATGTTTTTGGAACATCTGCAGCTTTTTAGTTAAAACGAGTCAAAATAGTGGTTTTGAATTAAATTAAATTAGTGCTAAGATGTTGCATAGCATTAATTAGCTGCATTATGGACTATGTCAGTGGAAGTTTCTCGGAAGGGCTGCACGGTGGCTTAATGGTTAGCACTGTTGCCTTGCACCTCCAGGGTCTGGGTTCGATTCCCGGCCAGGTTCTCCCCGTGCTTGGTGGGTTTCCTCAGGGTACTCTGGTTTCCATCCACAGTCCAAAGACATTCTTAGGCTAACTGGCATTCACAAATTGCCCATAGTGTGTGCATGAGTGTGTGTATGTGTGTGCCTTGCGATGGATTGGCACCCCATCCAGGGTGTACCACTAGTGCTAACCATAGTGCCATAAGTCTTCTGGGATAGGCTCCAGGCTCCCCGTGACCTTGTATACAGAATAAAGCGATATACTGTAGACATTGAGTGAATGAGTGAGCCCAGTGGCTGAGGTTTGAGCATTGGATGGGAATTGTACCCGGGCAAGCAAGAAATCTACCACTGAGCCACCAATGCCCCCAGATTTGCAACTTTGTGTTTGGGTCGATCATTCAACAGTATCTCAACGCCATATTATCAAAGTCAATAACAACATTTTCTTTGATGTTCAACACCATTGCAGCATCATTACAACCAAATTACAACGGTCATTCAACCTCAGGCTTTCCATTGGGAAAGTAAGACAGTTTTTTTTTGTATGTGTGTGTGTGTGTGTGAGAAATGAAATGATTTCTAGTGCTCGTAGCCACAGATGAGAATGAATAGTTTTGTGCAGCATGTGGGAAATTAGACTGCTCAGATAGATGTACGCCGTAATACTAACGGACTGAGACAATCAAACAGACGCTCAGAGCGCAAACACTCACTCGCGCCCACAAATATACAAACGCGGCAACGCACATTAGCATCGAGTGTGATTGTTCATCCTGTTGAGTTTGAAGAAAATGCTCTATGGTGAATAATCTGTTAACTCTCCAAAATTTGTAGACGTCTTCAATCATGTCTCCTGCTGCTCTGTTGTCTCGTCTTTCAATCTCCGACGGTAGTAATGGCTGTAATGGAGTCGCTTAAAGTTTAAGGTACGAACATTTGTCACTTTTAACTTGTGTAAGTAGTAAAAACGCAGTGCATCGCAGCGTAAGTCATCTGGCTATCGGTAAAGAGGTACGGAGATAAAGGGGCGCTGGTATAAAACAAACAAAACGTCTTATTTGTAAAAAAACGTGTCATTGTCGCTGATAATGCTAGCTAAACATGGTTAACGTACGCTAACCTGACCCAATTCCTGACAGAATCATGAACGCCAAAATGTTAATAAGTCTCACTGCTAATATTTCTGACAGGATTTTTTTTTTAAGGAATGTTCCTAATTCTCTCTTATTTCCCCTAAGAATGTTAGCTAGGCACTCGCTCTAAGCTAACCTGACTGAATTGCTGACAGGATTTTTAAACCATGTTTATACTTTCACTCTCAACAGTAATTTGCTGGCGAGCACAAGCGACCATGACAGGATTTCTGACAGGATTTTTAATCATATTTATACACGATTAAGTGATAAGAATTCACATAGCTAACACTCTTTGCTCATATAAGCTAAAGAAACAGGATCAAAAAAATTGCCTCATCATTTTCACTGCTAATGTCAGTTAGATGGTCCAGGGTTACCTGACAGGATTTCGAAGTCGCATTCAATCCTAAAACAATAACCGCGCTAATTCTAGCAGGACGTGCGACACGCTAAGCTGACACCATTCCCGACAGCGCAATATTTGTTTTAGCTAGTTAGACTATTTGGCTAACCTCGCAGCAACGTCTTTTCCCCCCTAAGAGTGTAGATAGAGGACGTTTGGGACAAAGCGTCTCTTAATCTAGTTAATGAAAATGAAGCATATTTGAAGAAAGAAAATAATAGGTTCCTCAGAGGTTTTATTGCTTCCAAATGGAGTCACTCAGGAGAGAAGAACAACAAAACAGAAACTGAATGTCAGTTACTATTATGAAAAAAATCACTTAAAAACAAGCAAAAAAAAAAAAAAACATTTTTATACAACATTTTTTTTTTTTCCCGCCATGGTTGAAAACAAGCAAATCTGATCCCCCCCCCTCCCCCTCTTGTGACCTCATATAGCAAAAGACCCTCCCTCGACTCTTAGTTCTGCCCACATTGGAAGATCTCTGTACACCATTTTCAAGAGCTATAGTAAATAACGCTATTTACATTAAGCGCGTAGTTGCTAACTGCTAACAGCTAACCTGGTGTTAATCGACTTTTAAGAAGGTTAGCTGTTAGTGGTCAATCCAAGACTTTCTAAGTCTCTAAGACTTGTTTAAAAATTTGTATAATGTGGGACCTTTAACTTATCAACAAGGTTGTCACCAATCTTCGTGGAAAGTTAATGTAAAAGAACTTTATTGAGCTACATAATAGATAATATAGGAAAAGCCATTGTGGGGTTCATTTTCATTGTCTCTATTCTAGTCTTCTGTAATAGTTGTTGTAATGAAATGCCATCTCTGTGTTTATTTGTCCAGCGTTTAGCCGTGCCCCAGTGCCCATGGCCGTGGTGCGGAGAGAGCTATCATGTGAGAGTTACCCCATCGAGCTGCGTTGTCCCGGCACTGACGTCATCATGATCGAGAGCGCCAACTACGGACGCACGGATGACAAGATCTGCGACGCCGACCCTGCGCAGATGGAGAACACGCGTTGCTACCTTCCAGACGCTTACAAGATCATGAGCCAGAGGTATGATGTGTAGAATTTGTCTAGAAAGACTTTGTTGAGCCTCAAGATTCCAATATTGGAATATTGGTTTTTCATTGCCCATTCAGAAACTGGCACTGAAGTGCGGAAAGCGTCCATATACATTACACTGACTTACTGCAAACAATTTGTCCACATACTGTAGGATGGGCGAGAGAAAAATAAGGGAATTAAGAAAGGAGATTATCGACAGTGATGTATACTAATTAAAACTGCATTACGAAAGATGCTGTAGTCATCGGCAAGTGGAGTTTAAACCCACAAATCTTATATTTTAAAGATTTAAGCTACTTTGTTCATTGAAGCTGAATCTCAGATTGTGAATTTGCATGAATTTGTACTTGGGAACATTCATCAGTGGCCGACATAAATTATTATGATCTGGTCACATGGGGTGTAATATTCCATTAATAGTCTCAATATTAGCTTGATCTGGATTAACTGTCGATCAGAACGAGCTGGTGAGATTGTTGGATTAAATATATTCTTAAATATATAAGAATTACTGATCAATAAACTCCCGCTCAACTTTCCTTATTTCAAACTTTCCACTGGCTCTCGGGCTGGATAAGGAGCACTGATTGGCTCGCATTTCACACATAATAAAGCATCTAACCAATCATAGACAAGCTTCAATTCCTGTAGCCAATCATAATGCAGAGGGTGGGATTTATTGGAAAAATAAATTGTGAAGCCTAACCTCAACTTAAAATTGGAGAAAAGTGTTCATGCTTGTGTAATTAATAAATGAATGAATATGAATGAAAATTTCAATGTTAATACCTTGCTCGCTCATACTTCTGAATATTGACAGTAATCTTGGCGAACATGAGCTAATGCTTTGATAAGTACCTATGATTTTTCCCTGCGTAAAATTGTATGTTAACTTATTATTGCTAACTGGAATACATACAGTTTCCTCAAGGGTTCTTAGGTATATCAATAAGTTTTCCCTCTTTTTTTTTTTTTTTCAATGTGTTATACCGAGCATATTCGCATATGATGTCACACACACACACACACACACACTGACACACAAGCCAAAGGCAGTTAAAGTTTCTTATGGTTGACCTGAAGCGACTATTTCGTAGCACCGTGTCCAACAGCCGGTGATGCAGAAAGACAAAAAGTGACAAGAAGAATGCAGATTTTTTTACACTAGCCAGCCTGCTAAAACAGAGACTTGGCTTTAGATACAGGTTACAGACAGTGTGTGTGTGTGTGTGTGTGTGTGTTTATGTGTGTGTTTCAAGATAATTGATCCTTTGTGTGTTCCGCTGCTGCACACACACTCCCGTATAAACCTAGCCGGAAGAGTCAAACCCTGCAAACGTTTAGCAACAAAAACAACACCGCCGCCAACAAGTAGCGCTAACAACAAATATCCTGTTCTTGCCTCCCAAACCGAAACTAAACGAGAGCCCATCGCTAAACCCCTACCGCATCGCTGACCGGGTACGACGTCTCGACTACAGAGTGAGCTGTATATCTTTGTGATTTATCCATTTATTTTTCTGAACAGGGCTCACCATGTTGCTTCATTAGCATGTGAGGGAATGAAAAGTGAACTAACGCTACACGAGATCGGCTAACGGCGCCCCCGGACTCGAACGCCTGCCACAGCTGTTGCTAGGATCCTTCTCACCGTGTAAGCCTATTAGAGAGAAGACAAGGAAGGAACTATCCAAACACACACACACACACACACACACACACACACACACACACACACACACACACACACACACACACACACACAC
>JAQQZT010000013.1:11365522-11383494 GCA_030068275.1 Clarias platycephalus | reverse complement strand
TTTTAACACATAATAATTAATTTTTGTTTTATAGCTAGCTATTTGTTTGATTAATTATTAGTTGTTGTTTTGGATAATTAACCTAAAAGGTATTACAATTTATTAACATAAAGTACTTGAAAACGAAACTATAATAAAAGTACCTTAACAGAAAATTACTTTGGTAGAAATTTAAGTCACTATTTAGAATATAACTATGATAAAAAAAAAAACATCTTAAAGTATCTGATATTTACTGCAATTTGCTGATATTATATGTATTTAGGTATTGAAAGTAAAGTTAAACAAGCCAGTAGTTACAATTTTGATTATCTACTTTATTGTGGATGGCTTACAATAAAGTAAAATATGGAATATTATATGATATGGTATAATATGGTAGAAATGGATATAAATGTAAAGTGATTCACGAACGTACTAGTGAAATGTGGGCTTGCCAATTACCAAAAAGCCAACTCGAACTTGCAACCAAGGAGAACTCGTTTGCCAAAATTTCTGATTTTATTTATTAGTAATGAGTAATTAATATGCTTAGGGAAATGTATCGGTGTAAAAGTACTCATTATATTTATGAAATGTAGTGAAGCAAAAGTGAAAATTGCCAGAACTATAAATAACAAAGAAAACAAAAGAGATGTAAAAATTCTATATAAGTATAGTAACGAAGTATTTGTAGTTTGTTCCGTCCAAAGACTGCACTGAGCTTTTGAACTTCAGCCAGTTCACTGAAGGCGAAAGGAATCACGAAGTGAAAAAAAAATTCTTGTCTTTCGCTTCTGGTAGAAATTACTTTAAGGTTTGTGCTGATTTTATCTAAGTGAACTTTGGCTCAGTAGATAAGCCAAGCAGAAAAAAAAAAAGAAACACTTTTCCTGGAAACAGCCATCAGAATCGTAAAGGTTGCAATCTGACAGGTTTCTGAACCTCTGCACTTCAGGAGGCTCCATCTTATGAGCCAATAGAAAACAAGGCTGAACCGTGTTCCCAGGTTGGTACAAAAGAGGAGATTTTTTTTTTTTTCTTCTTTCTTCTCATTATTCTCGTTCCTGGCCTATAAGCTGGACCAGTAAGGTTGGCATGTGTAATAAATAACCTATTCAGAGTTCTTGTATCAGCTCTACAGATATACTGTACATAAACCATACTAAGAATGACCTAATTGCACTGACCCTGTTGCGCTCTCTTTCCACTGGTGCATGAGGGGAACTGTTCCATTCTGCGTAGCCCAGAGATGAATTGAAGCTGGAGACAATACTTTTTATATTTCAATGCATTTTATTTCTGGATGATTGGGTCTCAAATGTTAATGTTATTGTCATGGCTAATTGTATTCTCTCTCACCTAGCTGTGCTGGAGTATGCCACTTGAAAACGATAATTGAAATCAACATTCACGCTCGGTTTCTCTCTCCAGGCTTAGAGGTCTTCAGTGGCAGCAGTTATAAACAATATCGAATGTGTGTGTTTGCGTGCATGTGTGTGAGTGTGGGAGAGGCAGGCAGAGCTGTTGCACTGAGTTGGTGTCTCTTGCACTAAATCACATCAAATGCTTGATACTTTTCTTTGAGTGTTCTGCCAGATCTGTGTCTCGTAAATCCAATGAAATATCACTTTTCTTCCCACCACAATCGGAGCTTTGCATTAAATTTTTCGAAATTCAGAAAGAGAGAAGGAGGCAGAGGAGGAGAAACCTTTTACTGTCTTGAGGCATGCATGCAGTTGAGGTCAAATCGTGTACTGTATGAGAAACGGCATATATGAACAGTCTGACAGCAGATGCTTGTGGGAGATGTATCAGAGTAGAAGTACACATTTTATTCAGGAAATGTAGTGGAGTAAGAGTAAAATGCGCCAGAAATATAGTGCAGGTACCTGAAAGTTCAACGGAAGTACAATGATAAAAGTATTTGTACTTCATTAAAACAAAGCACAACACTGAGCTTTTCAGCCAATTTTGTTGATGGAGAAATTACCTGTTCTATGGGTTGTGCTGACTTTATCTAAGTAAACTTTGACTAATAATTAAGTTTAATTTGAAAACCGTTATATAACCTTATTTTGGAAAAATTTTAAATAACAGCTACCCACCAGATTCTGAAGCAAAAACATGGACGAGCCAATTGTAAAAAAGATTTCTGTCATGTGACCCGTGAAGTGAAGATAATTCCTGTGCAACAAAGCGGCTGACATACCGGGTATAACATAGAATATGTCATTTATGTTTACATGTTTTTGTACAAGTAATAAACTGAGTTTTTTTTTAATGCAAATTTTACAGTTCACGTGATGGTTAATCTTAGTGTTATAGCTAGTTATTTTATTTTGGAGAATTAATTCAAAATTATTAAAACTTAATAACATAAAGTACTGGAAAACGAAACCTTTACCTTGAAATTCAGAACATAGAATGTTATTAGGAATGTTATTAGGAATGTTTAGGTAATATAAATTACCTTTAAATACAGAACATAGAATGTTATTTATTTTTATATGTTTTTATATAAGTAATAAAAGGTGGTTTTTATACATGTTTGATAAATAATTTTAGTTTTATAGCTAGTTATTTGTTTTATTAATTATTAGTTATTGTTTTGGATAATTAATCTAAAGGTATTAAAATTTATTAACATAAAATACTTGAAAATGAAACTAGAATAAAAGTACCTTAACATAAAATGACTTTGGTAGAAATTAAAGTCACTTTTTAGAATATAACTTAGAAAAAGTCTTGTATCTGATATTACTGTAATTTGCTGAGCTACATGTTTTTAGGTATTGAAAGTTAAACAAGCGAGCGGTTACACTTACAATTTTCTGCTGCCGTTTAATTTAGTCGAGAAGTAATAACTGGAAGGTATGCATAGCTGAACATCATCGATAGTTTAGAGTAATAACGTTATAAAACTGAGTGATTTGTATAGTGTCCACTAATAAAACTACACAAGTAAAGTATATATACCTGAGATATGTATATAGCAAATGTCCTCAGTTACTGTACCTCTTACCTCTGGTAGTCTCTGACAAGCATGATCATTGGTTTGAATCATGACTGCTACATTTATTTATTAATTTTGACTTATACAGATGCATAAAATTTGCCATATCCTCATGCTCAGACAAATAGGAAAAGGTTTAAGAATTCCATCACGTGCCAGAGAATGTCAGTGCAGGAAGTACACGCAGCAACGGCGTGGTCGAGCTGTGCTCTGGATCATATCAAAGGCTTGGCTGGCTCACTTTAAAAAAAAATATATATATTTTCAAAATGACAAGGAACAGAAGAAGCTAGTGTCCAAATGGACAAAGTCGTACAGATTTTTATTCCTCCATCTCATAATACTGAACGTTCTTTAGCAGTGATGTTTGATCTGCCTTAAGATGCCTAAACTCAGTAGGAAGCTGGGGATTTAACGGCTTAACAAGACGACTAGCGCGATCTGCGCCAATGCCGCAAAATCTATAGGGCTGTAATTTGGTCAGTTTTAGACGAGACATACAATCTTTGCCGAGTTTTGCGGCTTTGTGTCATCGTAGAGGCCGCATAGTCTTCGCAGCGTGATATTTCATCCCAGCGTACACCGAATAGAATGACAGTTAGGAAATTGACCTGAGATACAGTGTGTGTGTGTGTGTGTGTGTGTGTGAGAGAGAGAGAAGACTGCGTCTTGGTCATCTGAGGATATTTGTGGCATGCCTCGTCCTTGAAGTTGAGTGTGATGAGATGAGAAAAAAGGAGAGATTGGAGATGGAAATGTCTTTTCATCCGTGGCCCACTTCATCCCTCCGTTCTGCCATGGGTATAACATTTGTAAATCGATACGCTCTCAAAACAGGATGGCATTTCCCTAATTCCAAAATCCAAGCCAGGATTCTTTCCAAACCTCAAACGGAATATTTGCCTTGGAGGTCCTGGAGGGCAACAAACGTGTCACTACCTCTCGCAGTGTGTCTGGGTTTTGCATTTCCTCCGAAAAATGTGGTATTCCTGAAAAAGAAAAGAAGATAGGTGAGAGGATGTGTCACTTTCGAAGCCATCTGGTTTGTGTGTGCGCGAGTGTTGTTTTTTTTTTTTTTTCCCCCTGCAAACTGGAAGTGTACGCCAGTGACATCTCTCTGCATAAGGGGAATTAACCCCTGCATTGATCTGGTGTAATTATCCTGAGTTATTGAGTATGACCTCTCCAAATACGACGAACCCCGCGTACATCCATCATATAAATCACAGGCCTGCGTTTTTGTTTAAACGTGACTCGGCTCTGCGTTCGAGTCTGGAATATTGAAATCATTACGGGATGCTGCGCATGCCAAAGGAGCGGACGGCAGCACGGGGTGGGTCACATGCGAAACGTATAAAAACCAGGACTACCTGTGCGCCCCTGGGATCAAAAGGTCAAAATGAACCACATGGACCTAATTTCAGCCCTCAGCTAATATAGCCTGAGGTCCAGACTCTCCATAATTACTCTCACTCATTATGACTATGACTACTAGACCCGAGGCTGTATTAGCTGGAGGCTGACTGGAATTTTTTTTTAAAATCCAGCCATTTTGGGGTCGTCTTTGCTTCAGGTTTTTAGCAGATCCCGAATTAGCAAGGCTGTGGCACATTTGATTCGAAAAACGGTTTAAGCGATTGGAATTTGGTTGCCAACCCTCGCCATCTAACGCGTTCTCAGACATATAATAAAGATCCAACCTCAGAAGGTTAAGTGAAAAGCAGGCTGCTTGCAAAATCTGATTTGCGGCCTCATCACGTGCCGGATTCTCATCACATGCCTGGAATCTAAATCCTTTTGCGTTTCTCAATTAAAACTTGAACATGATAGTCACAAGTGGGTTTAAAACTTCCAAAGCAGTGGTATTTCAATTCCAGCTCTTGCTTAATTTGTGGCTGTTTAGGTTTAGATGGAATGGACATGTAGTATCCCGTCAAATGAAAAAGTTCGTATTCCCTCAGGACGAAATGAAAATTCCCTACGCTTTGTGTTTCTAACTGCCTCCAGACTTTTTCCCACCCGCTGAATATCCTTTAGACCATTTCATTCCAGTGAGATTGACCAAGCCAGGTTGATGCTTGAAAACAGTACATCCTGAGTGAATTGTGCATTGACAAATCAATGGCTGACTGCTGGTTAACCCAAGATAACCTTCTAGACAAATTGCGACGGCTATCCTACAATAAATTTTACTAAGCTAGCTAACAGAAGATAAGATAATCTTTCTAGCTAATCTGTTCTTCTCAAGAATGTATGGTATCCGCCTCCATAATACTATGAGACAAGTAATTTGTCTCAGCACCAATGGGTTGTTTCATTTGTTCACAGAATTACCTCAAAAACTTTTAGCAAAACGGACGATGGAAGGAGGAAATCGTCCTGGTCTGGAATCTTGCTTAAGATTTACAGCATCTGAGCGCATCCATGGTACCTATTTCTAACAGGGTTTAGAATTCCCATTGGAGATTGGCCTGATACACTACTAGCAATTCGGGGACGCCAGTTAACCAGTTAACCTGCACCAGTTAGTCTTAGGAGTGTGGAAGGAAACCGGAGTACCCGGAGGAAACCCACAAACTCCCCACGGGGAGAACATGCGAACTCCATGCACACAGGTGGGAATCGAACCCATGTTCGAATAGGATGTTTTTGACCACGGGAAAATAATCCTGCTGGGATGCTGTATATTAAGGCCGATGCAGTACTACTACGGTCCGTACCGTCACCAAAAATGGAAGTAGCCTTTCATCTTCCATCCTTAAAACTGTATATAAATGATCATAATTTAAGCAAGATGTCTTCGGAATAAAGTTTTCCATTGCTTCAGTAAAGTTTCAGAGACGTCTACAAACGATCCCATGATGCGCTGACAAGCTTTGCTGTCGGCTTTACTAAGACGATGCGCATATTTTAGGCTATGCACAGTATATATGGTTTTATATAAAACAGATGTGGAAACTGCGTGACAATAAGTGCTCAGAACACATAGAAAACTTGATCATTGTTTGAGCTAAAAGGTCATTGAAGTAAAAAAAAAAAAGAAAGAAAAAAATTAAAAAATGTGCGTCTTTAACCGGGATATCGAAATATCACAGGCTGTGTTTATGTGACAGAATGGAATTTAAAAATGAAGAGATGTTGGTTTGGCAGGGAAAAAGACAGATATGAAAAGAGGCATCAGAGGGAAGCGCTTCTGACAGGAGAAATGGGTATATCTCTCTGAGGAGCAAAGTAAACATGGCAGTAATAAAAGCACTCTGGTGTTCTGTCATTACTACTGGAGTTTAAGCCCAGATCTCACGTATGTGAGTGCGCACATACAATCTGTATCTTACTGCATTGTGCATTAATACAATAATAGAGAATCATATATAATATAGATGTTGTTTTTTAATCATGTTTGTCTTTTCTTTTGCTTTTCCTGAAAGAATATACTGTAGTTCTGATTATATGGTCAGTTCGGAAGATATAGTCCGAAGTCTGGGAATTCGACAGGTTTTCTAACATTTCTTTGCATTATTATTATTATTATTTTTTTTATTTAGCTAGAGGATTATTCTGTGGAATTTTTGGAAGGAGTCTCCAGTGTCAGTGGTCCATATGCAGATTTCTGAGGTGGGCAAGTTGCAGCCTTGTTAACAAGAACTAACTTGCTCCTCAAGTATTATTTGCAACTTTAAATGAATTAAAAATATGTTAATTGTTATAAACAATTTGTGAGCGAAATGAGATATCACCATGTTTTTAGTTTTATTTAAAAGAAGCAACAAACGATCCAAAAAATATTTGGTGCATTTTATTTTTTTTTTTTTTTGAGTCACAAAGGTATTAAAAAGCAAACATGCCAACATTTTCAATGGAATTGTTTTGGTTTTGGATGATTTTGCAGAACTCCTTTCCAAGTTTTATCTCAAGAAATATATCAGCATGCAGTTGTGTTTGTGGCCTTGTAAATATATATATATTTTTAAACTATTGTTAATAGTCTTGGTTCCGCTTTAATAGCTTTAATTCACGGTAGATGTTTGTCACATTTAGAATCTTTTGAATTACAGGTAGTCGCCAACTTTTAAACATTTGAGTTACGAATTTCCACAAATATGGACAACGTTTCTACCTCAGGTTCTATCACGGAAGCAGCTCACAAAAAATAGACACTGCAGTGCAACAGATATAAATACTTACAATTATATACAATATTTTCAGTGTGTAGGTGAATGTATAAAATGTCTAATGTCCAGTATATTGTATGTGTGTGTGCGTGTGAGGGTGTGGTAGAAATGAGTCGGCATCATCGGTTTCAATAACGCAGTCCGGGAGCATGATGATAGAAAATGTCTGTCCTGTGAAGCTGTCTTGATGGTGAATAATCCTAAATTCGGAAAATCCTCAATGAAACACAGTCCAATTCGGTACAGTGGAAAACTCGCGATTCATTTCCTTAGGCGCGATTACGGCTTTTGGCCACATGATAAAGGTACAGATTTCGTCAAGTGGATTGGTACGCTTTACATTGTATATTCGTGTAAAAGTCGTATGACACTCACTTTGTCGGACTTAAGAACAAATCGGACTTACGAACGTGCTCCCGGGAACAGAACTCGTTCGTAAGTCGGGAACTATCTGTAGAAAGCTTGTTGAAGATCATGAGAAGACAATACAAAAGATTTAGCTTAAAATGCATCAACCTCTTCCCTTTACCAGATTCAGTTTCACTTTGGTGACGGACAAAAGCACTTTGTCATAATAAAGGTATACGCTGTGTAATGTCTGAACAACCACCATCCAACTGTATATACAGTGTGTCTGTGATTTAATGAGTTTAGAATAGAGTTTTGGAATCCTGATTGGAGAATAAGTAGTAGCAGACATAACCAGGTGTCCCAACAAAACACCTCGACAGAAAGCGATCGTGCGACTCCTGAGCGTTATTGCCTTATTTCTCTGCCTAATTTACTTTTTCCTTGTATTACTTTCATAGATATCAAAATGCTCCCAAATGCAGCAAAGCCAGTGCTAGTGATTGTTCAAAAAGCTCCATAAAAGAGAATATATAGCAATTTTCGACAAAAAAAAATGTTCCGGTATAGGCGACCATGCGTTCCTGTGGGAAATAATTTGCCCGAAAAGGTAGTCAAACAATGGTGTTTATCTCGTTTCGCTGTCAAAATGCTGTTCAAATTGTCAGCGTGGGATGCGGTATAAGAGGATTTCAACACTTTACGACGGTCCCCCAGTCGTTCATTATGTTCCGATAAGGGCACAAAACCTTGATGTTTTATTCCTTACCCATCTCACTTTTGTTCATTCAAAATAAATAAATAATAAAAAAAATAAACAAAAATAATAATAATACAGGCCAGTCATGGTGAGTAGTCATCAACTACAGTACATACTGCATCAAAGCTTCCTGCAACAGCTGCAATACAATCTGCAGATTGTCCTCCTAGAGCAACTGGCGGAAATCTGAGCCGTGCCTCGTACGGTTTATTAAGCGATATTTTTCTTGTGTTGAAATGTTCCTCGGTGCACCTCTGTCTTTCCTCGCTGGGCTTAAATGGCCGACACATCTGCCGTTTTATTTTTTTTTCCCATCTTTCGTGTTCTATGACCTGCGAGCCGGGCCGTGATCTTTTCCCTGACAGCGAATAGATGCATTTTATATACTCTCAAATCCACTCTCGGGTTTAGTTTCACTGCCTTAATGTCGCAATTTTTTTTTTCTTTTCTGTCATATGATTTACTTTGGTTCCTGAATTGTTTGGCTTGCGGTGTATTCTGAATCTTTTTTTTTCTTTTTTTTCTTTCTTGAGTGAGTGAGCAGTGCAAATCGACCAAATTCTGCCCTATAATGATGTGTTGGCATTTTCCTTTGCGCTGATATTAAGCATGCAGAGACTCTGTGGGATGTTTTTCCCATCTATTGTAGTCCTGCTTATCGACTGGACCCCACAGCGCATACCTCACACCTGGAAAGCAAATAAGCATAATAACACTGTCACTGCCTGTTTTGTGGAAATTTCATTTCACTGCATAAAAAAAAGTAGCTCTTTGTAGCTCGTTTCTGTCTGTCTGTCTGTCTGTCTGTCTCTCTCTCTTTCTTTCATTTCACTTGGGTGCACAGAAATGTAAAACGTTTAATAAGTTGTGCTCAATTTCCTAAATCTAATAGGCTAGGGTCTCTCTCTCTCTCTCTCTCTCTCTCTCTCACACACACACATACACACACACACTGTAAACTTTCCTTAACGCAGCTCTGTTTTGAGAAAAGCGAAAGGTCAAGGTTGCACACCGGTGCAGATCCACTCTTCCATTACTCTTGATTTCACCCTGGAGGTTTTAACACACACCCATACTCACACACCCATCTTCCAGTAAATACAGAATAACATAAGGTTAAGTTTCAACGAACTGGACTTTAAGTGTCATTTAGTGACTGTTTAAAAAAAAAAAAAAAAAATTATTCCTCCTCTTCCATCCTCATTCCACATTATTCTTCCGTCATGTAAATGTAGTCTATGTGTGTGTGTGTGTGTGTGTGTGTGTGTGGTGTCCCTGAGCCATGAAAGAGCTCGTTGAGTCAGAGCAGGTGGTAAAAGGGACCCTGGGAGATGACGCTCTTCCTCACATAACCCCCACATTCACTCACACGCACACGTATACACACACACACACACACACACACACACACACACACACATAGCGACTCCCTCTGTCCATCTCTCTCTCTCTTTTCACTCCTGAAATATCTTTCAGGCTGAATCAATCACGGATTACAAATAATCTGTTCATTGCAAAGAAATGCCAGACGTCTTAACGGTATTAGATGTGGATGATTCATAAAAGTGAAACTCAACCTCATTTGCATCTCATTTCAAAGCAAGTCAGTACGTCTTACCGAACCGAATGCGCAAACAAATTAATGAGGACCCTGATGAGCAAACGTATATAAATTCCATGTTTGGGAAATCTGTGGAAGTGATTCTATCCTGATTAAAATACCTTAAGTGTCCACTTGGCGGCGCGGTGGCTTAGTGGTCATCGCTGTCAACTTTCCCCCTTCAGAGTCCTGGTTCGATTCCCGCCTCGGGGTCTGTGTGCATGGAGTTTGGTGGGTTTTGTCTGGGTACTAAAATAGGAACAAATACAGTAAAAATTGCCACTGGCCTCAACAGTCCCTAATTGGACCACAGAGGTTCCTACATGAATGGATGGAAGTTTCCACTTAGTCAGGTCCAGTCTGGCCATTCCAGCTGCCTAAAAATTGTTTTTTTATTTCTTGGTTGTCTTGTTGTCTTGTTGTCTTGTTGTTGACCCCATTTTGTGTCTAAACTCTGGAAATTGTTGCACATGAAAATCCCAGGAGAGCAGCAGTTTGGGGAAATCCTCAAACCAGCCCATCTGGCACCAACACCCATGCCACAGGGGATCCATCCACCACAACTATTCTGATATTCCATGTGAACTTTCCCTGAACCTGTATCTGAATCATTTCCTAGCAGAAACCACCTGCATGTGACACCCGTCTGATGAATAACGTTGATGGTCCCAACAGGATTATCTAATTTTCATTGTCCTTATATCTTAACTAGTTGGCTATTATCATATATTAGCTAGCATATATTTTTGGTCTGTAGTTTTTTCCCAGCTGTTCAGCAGCAACAGGACGACGTGATTTGTCCTTCTAAAATTGAGAGGTTGTTAATCATCAAAATGAAGGCTAAAATAATTCAGTTGATTCTGGTTGGTGGATGTGCTGTTTTAAATATCAATTTGTACGTTTATAGAATTAAAGTTAGGTTCCAACTACAATTCAGTGTTTTTTAAAGCATCTAGTTAGCATCCACTATTTTGAAACTCACATCCTAACTAGATAAGAATTAGGAATATAGCTAGCGTCGAATGTTTAATAGGTAGCATCTAATTAGCATACACCATTTTCACCATTTTCACCATCACTCATATTTTAACTAGACTTAAAGACTCTAACTAGCATTTAAAGTTTTATAGCTAGCATGTAATTAGCATCCATCATTTTAAAACTCACATCCAAACTAGTCCTAGATTAAGACGTTAGCTAGCATCTAATGTTTTATACGCAGTATTTAATTAGCATCCACCATTTTAAAACTCACATTTCACAGTAAGACTTTGAGTCTAGTTAGCAAGTTTAATGTTTCATGTTTTATGTCTAGTGTCTAATTAGCATTCACCATTAGCATTAGCATTCACCATTTTCTAATTAGCATTCAACTTTTTGTAAACAGCATCTAATAATCTAATGTTTTATAGTTAGCATGAAACCACATCCAAACTAAATAGCGTCTAATGTTTTATAGCTACAGTAATAGCATGTAATAAGCATTTACGATTTTAAAACTTACATTCTAACTAGACTTAAAGTAAGACTCTAACTAGTATCTAATGTTTTCTACCTAGCATGTAATTAGCACCCACCATTTTTAAACTCACATTTCCAACCATACTTAAAGTAAGACTCTAACTAGCATTTAACTTCTGTCTAATTAGTATTCATCATTTTCTAATTAGCATTCAAATTTTTGTAAGCAGCATCTAATGATCTAATCTAATGTTTTATAGTTTGCATATCACATCCAAACTCACTAGCGTCTAATGTTTTATAGATAGCATGTAATTAGCATGCACTATTTTGAAACTTACATCCTTACTAGACTTAAAGTAAGACTCTAACTAGGATCTAAAGTTTTATAGTTAGCATGACAGCACATCCAATCTAGACTCGATTTAAGATGTCAAATGTTTTCCACCTAGCATGTAATTAGCATTCACCATTTTGTAAGTGGCATTCAACTTTTTGTAAACAGCATCTAATGATCTAATCCAATGTTTTATAGTTAGCATGAAACCACATCCAATCTAAATAGTGTCTAATGTTTTATAGATAGCATGTAATTAGCATTCCCAGTGTGGGAATGCTAGGACTCTAACTAAGATCTAAAGTTTTATAGCTAGCATGACAACATCCAATCTAGACTTGATTTAAGACTATAACTAGCGTCTGTTTTCTACTTAGCATGTAATTAGCATCAACCATTTTAAAACTTACATTCTAACTAGACTTAAATAAGACTCTAACTAGCATCTGAAATTTTATACCTAGCATGACACCACATCCAATCTAGACTTGATTGAAGACTCTAACTAATGTCTAATGTTTTCTACCTAGCATGTAATTAGCATTCACTGTTTTCTAATTCGCATTCAAGTTTTTGTAAACAGCATCTAATGATCTAATCAAATGTTGACTTGATTTAAGTCTGTAACTAGCGGCTAATGTTTTCTACCTAGCATCCACCATTTTGAAATGCACATCCAAAGTAGACTCGAATTAAGACTTTAACTAGCATCTAATGTTTTATATCTAGTGCTTAATTAGCATTCACAATTTTCTAATTAGCATTCAACTTTTTTGTAAACAGTGTCTAATGAAAATGAAATGTTCTGTAATTAACAGCTAGCATTCAGGGTTTAGTACCTATCATATAATCAGCAATCATTGTTTTGTACCTGAGATTTAACTAGCATATCAAAGCTTGCATTTATTTATTTATTTACTTATTTTTTGTGGGTAATGTTCTTAAACTCATTGTCCTGTATATATATATTTTTTTTTCTATTTGTGCCCTTATGCAGGGGATGCAATGCGTTTGAGGTGGGGGCAGAAAACAACCGGCGGGTGTCTGCGAGAGCTTTGTGTGTGTTTTATGAGTTTGTGTACACCCTCAGTAGGTGCCCTCATCACAGTCAAACAGTGACTCAAGCTGTTTGTCTGGGATGTGTTCCAATCTGAGCATCGCTCCTGCATTTTTTTTCCTTCC
The DNA here is from genome assembly GCA_030068275.1 of Clarias platycephalus. Classification (NCBI taxonomy): domain Eukaryota; kingdom Metazoa; phylum Chordata; class Actinopteri; order Siluriformes; family Clariidae; genus Clarias; species Clarias platycephalus. The sequence continues at coordinate 11,370,639 of JAQQZT010000013.1, read as the reverse complement.
CTTCTCTCTCCAGCCATCTATCTCCGTGTCCTCTGTCATTTTCTCTCTTCGTCTCCTGCTCGTGTCTTCTGTAGCTGCCAGCCTGTGTTGCGTTGCAGGATTGCGGTTTGCCTTTGGATTTAGGAGCGCCCCTGGGGAGACAGCAGGAGATCCATGATGCAGGAGACACACTGGGAATAATAGTTCAGCATGTTCATCCTTTCTTCCTTTTTCTCTTTTGCTTCGGTTTATGACGAGACTAGCAGGACTGGATCGTGGTGTAGCGTTTCTCCCAGAAGGGTGATCGGGTGAGATTGATCGTTATACGAGGGTGAGTCGTAAGTGATCTGCAAATCGAAAGGAAAAAAAATGCATCGGACATCAACCTTTGTATTCCCTAATTTAAAATGTTTTCACTTGAGCTGCGAGACACGCTGTCTTCATTTTTCATCAGGAGTGAATCCTCGTCCTAATAGGGCTTCTTTCAGGGGACCAAACAAGTGGAACGAGATCAGGACTATAGGGAGGATGCTTTAAGGTTTTTGCAGAATTTCGAAAGTGTGTGCAGAAGTGTGTGGACGTACATTGACATACAAGATCACAACGCCCTACGGTAGGACAGCGGTCCTCTGTGTTAAGTCTTCAATAAGCATACCACTGTAACGAGCACTGTTGATTGTTGAACCTTTTTCCTTTTTTATATGTTCCAATACTGGCCCTTAAGTATCCCAGAAAACTCTAAGCATCAATTTTCCAGCTGAAGGTTGACTTTTGGATCTTTTCTTGCTTCACGATTGAGTTCCGTTTACTCTCAGGCTCGTAGTGATGAATCCGTGTCTCGTCACCAGTAACGATTCTCTTTAAGAAACTTCCACCTTCCTTAGAGTATCCATCCAACTTTTATTTGCACTTTTGTTTCTGCGGTCCCGTGACACCGGGTACACTCTCAGACCATAAAAAAGCGAATCATCTTCTTTCGTGCAAATAGCAAGCGGGGGCATAATTATTGCTCGCACCGCAGGAATCAGCAAAGTGAACTGATGTAACGCGTTCACACCTGCACGGCAGTGACTGAGGAGACGGTAGCCTTGAACGGAAAGCGCGGATATAAGCTAACCAGCGTGAGGATTATTGTTTGACTCACCCTTGTCCATATTAATATTTTTATCCGTACATGCCTGACTAAGCATTATCTTAAATACTTTTTCATTAACTCTTTAAGCACCTAATAGTGTCATGCAGTCGAGCAGGGCGTCTCACATTTTTTTCAGCCCTTGCTTAGCATAAACACCTACATGTTCTCTTGTGAGAGATGTAGATCATTTAGATGTAACCATGTGTGCACACCCTGTCGTTTCCTCTCAGCTTGACATCTCCTTCAGGCAAGCTTTGCTCTTTCGTCCTACCCCCAGAAATGAAAGTGGGAAAAGCCTAGCAAGCTTGCGCCTTAAAGGTTAGCCTTAGCCTGCTGCATGCTGTAGTGATAGGAACCAGCCCCCAGTGAGGCCTGAATGCTAGGAGCAGAGCATGCCGAAGCTGTGCATGTCAATAGTTCTCTGCTGGAAGCTCTGGAGAGAGACGCATTCTTATTCATGAGCCTAATTCAATCAGCACGAGTAGGGGGGGGACGGGACTGCTTTCGCAACACGGGCATGGATGTAGCAGAGAAAGACCTACTGAGGAGAGCACAGACGAGCTAAAGTGAGTGCAGTAAACAGAGATGTTGAAACAGAAAACTGAACAAGGAGGTGAGGGATGAAAAAAAAGGTTGAGGAAGGGAATGGATCTGGAGAGATGGAGTGATATGATTAATATTTTATAGCGTAGTATTTTCAGCCATAAAACTCGATCTTCAAACAACAAATGTTTTGAATGCCCTGTAACAAAGTCCATATTATATTTAACTCCAAAACAGTTAGGTTCTAGTCAGGTCGTCGTCTCAGTCTCATTTTGTTATCAGCATCCGACATTTTGTAACTAGCACCTAAGTACAAAGGGTGTTCAAGTTAAAACCTGGATTTTTTTCTTGTGCAGAATAACAGAACTAAAAACTTCCTTTATTTTGTTTTGTATTTCTACACTAATGCACTTATCCCAGAGTTTCACTAGTGCTTGGAGACCATCTAGGTAGAAAGCTTTCTCATGATCAGACTGTTTGCTTCCAGTCTGGAACGCCGGCCTCCTAGAAACTCCTTCAATTGTCCAAACTTGTGGAGATCAGGACTGTAAGGTGGATGTGGCAACAGTTCCAACAGACAGATGCGTCTTTACGTTGTCTTGTTGGCGTCAAGTTCTGTCCATTTTTAAGAATCAGGCGTTCTACTCAGTGAATGTTCACTGAAACGACTGCAGGAGACTCCAAGCCACCTTGGCTGGAATCATACAGACTCCTTTAAAATGTCGGCGCCGTTCAAATCTTTTACGAGGCTCATCATCATACTGTGCTTGAAGTCTTCTGTATGTGTCAAACATTCCTGGCTTGACTCAGTCGCCTATTGTAGAATCCACCGAATTTGTTAATAGCAACTAATATTTCAAGGTTGGTAACTAACCTTTTTTTTTGGATTTTCCCCTGACTTTCTCCCTAATTTTAGTGATGTTCAATTCCTCCCAGTCACTAGGGGGCTTCCACATTAAGGCTACTACTACCACTCAATCAGGAGGGCCGAAGACTATTAGTGTTGTCTCCGAACCACGTGATGCCAGCCGACCGCATCTTTTCGAACTGCTCGCTCACACACACACTCGGAGGACAGCGCTATCCGCTCCTTCCACTTGCGTGAACTCACAGACGCCTCTGATTGGCTGTAGATCCGTGATTAATGTGGGAGCATGAAGTACCTCTTATCCCTCCCCTCTGAGAGAGCTCGGCCAATCAGCTCTCTCTAGACCTCCGGCTGCGAGAGGTTACAGCATCACCCGGATGATAGGGCGAACACTTTACCATTGCGCCACTCGGAGGCCATGTTTGTAACTAACCTTGACCTTTGTGTAACTAGCATCCATTTTGTAACTGTTTAGATAACATTCAGTGTTTCGTGACTAAAAATCCACTAGAATTTAAGTCGAATTTAACATTTTGTACAATTCAAATTGCTTCACACAACCAAACTAACAAACCAAACTAACAAATTACTTACTACTGTAGGTCTTTTTGCCCACAAATATTTAGGAAAAACTCACAAACGTCTATTAATACCTCTTAACTTCCATCCCGAAATATTGGTAACTAACACTGAGATGCAGGCAGAGAGATATTTTCTTTCCACAACCACCACCTTGGTTCACCGGGAGTCCGCACAGCCTGTGCAGTTCTTCTGCCTCCACACTAGTTAACACCCAAGGTCAAAATGCCGGACTGTTCTAAAGCTACGGTGCTTTGGTGGGTATCGTGGACCGGATTTGTGCTCTGGCTGTGTTTCAGCTGGAATACAGGCATTTAGAAGAACAAGATGACTGCGATGCTTGTGCAATTTTCAAGTGCCACTGAGAGTCTCATAGTGTAGGGCTATTGAATCATACTATTGAAAGGATTGACCCATATTGGTGCTTTTCTTCAGTCGTATCCCACACACACACACACACACACTTTTTTTTTTCCCCACCTCAGGAAAAAATGTGAATGTGTGTCACAGACGGCTTAGGGTCGAACGCAGAAGTTAAAAGCCTGTCAAACTCTTCTGACACACTCACAAATTGGCATGAACGGAAGCCCTGGATGGGGCCAAAGCTATGGAGCTACTTTAACCTCTCTTGCTGGTGGGCTGTGTGTGTGTGTGTGTCTACAGGTTTGCCTGCTTTCTTACTTCAGCTCATGTCAATCAGGTACCTCACATCGAGTTTCTTTTTCACTCTCATGGTTTCTTTCTTTAGCTGTCACATAAACATTTCACAGCTTAGTAAGAGTTTTTTTTTTTTTTTTCCGTTCTATTTTTCTGTTCTCTTGTATATTCTCAAAGAAAATGGAACCTGAATGGCTCTTGCCTTCTGAAAGCTTTTTGTAGAAACATTCTGAATTTTATGAGCGGTAAACCCTCTTTGCAAATAATCAACCTTTTTTTTTTTTTTTTTGTATATATACATTCAAATGTTGTATTGCAAAAGTGAAGTACTACAAAAGATGGTCCCTTTGAAAGAAAAAAAATAATCTGTTCCAAAACTCACTGTGTCTTTCATCTCATTCAATTTCATTCCATTTCATTGAAAACCATACCATTCCATTTTGATATATAATGTGTTCTCATTCCATTCCATTTTCCACTGTAATCCTTATTCCATTCCAGTGTATTCCATTCTTTTTAATTTGATGGTATAACTCACCTTTCTAATCCATTTTATCCCATTCCATTCAACTCCATTCCACTGCATTGCATTCCATTCCGTTTTATTCCAAGGTATAACCAACGTTCCATTTCATTTCACTGTGTAGCTCCCATTCCGTTCCATTCCAATGTATAATTCACATTTAATATCTTTTCTTCCATTCTGTTTCTTTTCTTTCCATTCCAATTCCATTCCATTCCACTGTATTCCATTCCATTCCATTCTTCTTTATTTTGATGGTATAACTCACCTTTCCAATCCATATGATTGCATTCCATTCAACTCCATTCCACTGCATTGCATGCCATTTTTTTATTTTCAAGGTTTAAGCAACATTAAATTGTATTTCATATATTCTATTCCATTCCATTCCAATGTACAACTCGCATTTAATTTCTTTACTTCCATTCTGTTTCATTCCTTTCCATTCCAATGTATAACTCCCATTCCATCTCATTCCACTGCCTTGCATTCCATTCTGTTCCATTCCATTCCCTCTGAATAACTCGCATTCCATTCCATTTCAGTGTGTATCTTTCATTCCCTTCAATTACATTCAATCTTCTCAAATTTTATCCCATTCCATTCCAACGCATTTCACCCACCTTCTCCTCTTTTATTCCATTCCCCGCACTGTTGTTGCTCAAAGTTGAAATTATACACTTGTGTAGAATGTCCGTGATTGCTGTAGAATTAAGTAAGTTAAGTTTTTATCTGTCACATATACACTATCGTTCGAAAGTTTGGGGTCACTTTCTAACTCCATGATGGTTCCTGATTTTTCTTTCTTTCTACATTGTAAAGGAATGCTGAAG
>JAQQZT010000013.1:11340234-11356224 GCA_030068275.1 Clarias platycephalus | reverse complement strand
ACACACACACACACACACACACACACACACACACACACACACACACACACACACACACACACACACATTATAATCTTCATATACAGAAAATGTCTCAAAAGGCATCTTCATTCCTCAGTGTGCTCTGCGCTCTATATACAGTATGTATGGACACACACACACACACACACTGACACACATGACATGGACACACACACACTTACACAATAGCATTTTATGTATAGGTATCGAGCTTGTATTTTGCATCCAAGTTTTTTTTTAAAAGATAGAAAAAACATTTCATCATTGAGTTTCGTGTGTGTGTGTGTGTGTGTGTGTGTGTGTGTGTGTGTGTGTCATGTTTACTTGCAGCACTGCAGTGAAAAGGAACACTGTGTATTAGTCATGCTTTTGTTGTAGCATTGGCTGTTTATTGTCGAGCGCTTCTATCGGGCTCCTGCTGATCCATAAAAGCCACGCAGAAATAACACCTCATGCAGGGTGTTTATGGTGTTTTTTTTGTTGTTGCTTTTTTTTCCTTCTCTTGGTTTGTTGGTCCTCCAAAAAAGAGCGCCTGGCACACGCACACTAATATTCTGATCGCTGTCTGATCTCAGCTGGTGCCGGCGTATTCGAGTGCTCGAGTAAACAGCGCAGTGCGAGATTCGGAATCGGATTAGCGCGTATCAGTAAATCTAATGAGCACACGTCGGGTTCGAGGGTAGCAATCAGCTCGTTTGGTGTGTGTGATCACAATTATATATATATATATATATATTTTTTTTTTAAACAAATTTTAATATTACACAACGATAATCCGATTCAATTCAAAATGCAGTTGATTTAATTTATCAAGGGGAAAAAAAATGTCCAGTTCTTTGTGAAAAAGTAATAGCCTCCTAAACCATTGGCGGCAACAACTGCAATTAAATTCAACTTTATTTGTTTAGCGCTTTTAACAATTGTCATTGTCGCAAAGTGGCTTTCCACAATCAAAAGGATTATGGAATTATGAAATTGTCCCTGATGAGCAAGCAGAGGACGACGGCGACGGCGACGGCGACAGTGGCAAGGAAAAACTCCCTGAGATGGTAATCGGAAGAAACCTTGAGAGGAACCGGACTCAACAGGGAACCCATCCTCATTTTTGTGATAACGGATAGCAGGGATTGATCTGCAGGCATGCTGTGTGTTAGGAGGCTGGAAGTTCAGTATAACAGGAGATGTGTTTAAGTTAATATAGAGTTCAGTTCGTTATTGGAGACTCAGGCAGACTGTAGGAAACTCCAGTCCTGAACTATCGAGCGACTGCAGTCACGAGTCCTCAGAGAACAGCTGTCAGCATCAGCTGAGGACAGGAGTGTCTTCGTGTTAAAGTGGAACCGTCCCCAGTCACCACACGCATCCCAGGCAGACCACACGGGGCATCCATGCGACGAGATCTCCAACCAGAAATTCTTTCATATTGCTTTCAATTCAGCCACATTGCTGGGTTTTTTTGAGCATGAACGCCTGCCACAGGATCTCAACTGACCTGGACACTACTGTTGTGTATATTCTAATTGAATTGAACTGATTGTTTCTCTTCATTCGTAGCTGATAAACTTCTCCCTGGTTAAATTTATAGTTGGCAAAATACTTATACCCAACAGTCCTCATATAAGGATGGTACAAGGATATATATAGACAATGAAGTTGGGAAGAAAATGACATGTTATCATGTAAGGGCAATCGGGTCTCGAGAGGATAACCCAAGTGCGCTTGAGCTTGAGGTCACAGTCTGATGGCCGAACATTCTTCTCCAGGATTTTTTGGCATTTTTGTCCAGGTCCTGAAGCTGCAAAGCAGCCCCAGACCATCACACTACCACCACCATGTTTCACACTCTTTATGAAACACTGTGTTAGTTTTATACCAGATGAAACTGACAGTCCAAAAATCACCTTCGCATCAGTCCATAGAATATTTGCCCAAAAGTCTTGGGTCTTTGGTCAGCCGTTGCTTTCGCCTTGGAACTAGTTTTTGCTCCAGTCTCTTTCTTATTGTTGAGTCATGAACACTGACCTTAACCGAGACAAATGAGACTTGCAGTTCTTCAGATGTTGTTCTGGCTTCTTTTATGAGCTCCCGGATGAGTCGCCGTCATGGAAAGTCGTCTGCACTTCTGGGAAGGTTCCCCACTGTTGCAAGTTTTCCCCATTTGTGGATACTGGAGTCCCAAAGCCTTAGAAATGTCTTGGTAACCCTTTTCATACTGATACATGTCAATTACTTTCCTTCTCTTCTGCTCCTGAAGTTCTTTAGACATGTTGTTTTTTGTTTATTTATAAATTTTTTTAGATATTTTAGCGTGCTTCACTTTGTTAGTCTACTTGTCACTTTGTTAGTCACTTTGTTGGGGAGGTGGGGGTGGAGGTGTTGGTTATCTGAATCATTATCTGAAATGTGACAAATATACTTAATTATTTAATAATTTAATTTATTTTGTAGAGGAAAATTACAATGAAGTGAAAGTGTGTCTCCAGAGAAATAAAAGTGGGTTAAAGGGAAGCAGAACCACGAGCCGAACGTTTGAATCAAAGTCATGTTCAGGGGATGTTGTGCCTCTTTGAAACAGCACTCTTTTTTATTATTTTTTAAAATTATTATTATTTTCTAGCTTCCTGCTCGCTAGCGAGTCCTGCTCCACTATCCGGCGGCACGCGATACGGTTCCCTTCAGAGCCCTTAAAGAGGATCGCTACCACGTTTTCCATCATAAGTCAATTAATCCCTTCATTTACATTTTTATACAAATCAAATCAAAGCCAAGGTAGAGCGGTGTGCCGGTGTGATCATGTTGATGTACTGCTTTAATTGTGCCTACGCTCACACACTGATTCGCTTAAATTGAATTCTTTTCATCCCACGCCTGCTGTTAAATCACAGAACACATCGGTTCCTTCCAGCAGTCCTGAGGGTTCCACTCTGTGTGTGTGTGTGTGTGTGTGTGTGTGCGCGCAGTTTTGTGCGCATGTGTGTTCTTTTATTTTCTCCGAATCTAATGGAAGTGACTCAATTCCTGAGCTAACTTTATAGTCTAAGCTTATTAAGTATCTGATTTGGAGTATGACTTTACTGTGGTAGCTACTGCCAACTTTGTGGAAGAGACTCATTCGAATAAGAGTTCTTCATAAAGACTGCCTGGCTAAAAAAAGATAAAAATAATAATAATAAAATAGAAGGGTCAAATTGTAATTGTGCATCAAGCAACGAATACAACTAATTGGGGTAAGGTGTTTTTCCAAGACATTACGAAAACCTGGAAAGAGAGCGTTGTTAGAAATAAAAAGAATAGAGATCACTTAAGGGGCGGCACAGTGGTTAGCACTGTTACCTTGCACCTCCAGGGTCCAGGTTCGATTCTCGTCTCCGTGTACATGGAGTTTGCATGTTCTCCCCATGCTTGGTGGGTTTCCCTCCAGGTTCTCCGGTTTCCTCCTACAGTCCAAGGAAATGCAAATTAGGCTAATTGGCGTTCCCAATTGGGATTGACCCACTGTCTACCCCGGCTTGTGCCCTCATTACAGGATAAAACAATATATTTAAACTTAAACACTTCATTAAATTGCATAATTTAAAAGACTTACAGTTTTAATCACAGTTAAGTTTAATAACGAAACTAAGAGCATTTCCACTTACACAAGGCAACAAAAACTCACAGGACTGGGACTAAACAGCTGCGTAAGCATAAGAAAACTACTTGTTAGTAACACTTAAAGGCTTTGGAGCAATGACAAAAGGTCGTATGGTTTGTTGAATCCAGATCAGTATAGGAAGGGAAGCTCATGAAGCGATGCACCCATCATGCATAGCGCCCACTGTTATACACGCCTCTGGAGGGGTTGGTTCAGTTGGTCAGGTCTAGACTCAGCAACATTATGCGGTAATAAAATGAAGTCAGCTGATGACCTAAATGTACTGAATGACCAGGTTATCACTTCTTTGGGGTTCTTCTTCCTTGTGCACTCTCATGACCGTGGTCCGGGTTCAAATCCCAAAGGAGTGTGAAGGTCTTAACGATGAGAAAAAAAACGTCTCGTGTCAAATCTTGTGGGTTACAACAGGAGAAGCCACATCATGTTCCACTCTTCAGGGCTTGCGGTTGAAGAAACATTGCTGGTCTTTATACAATATTCATCCTCCCCAGTTAGTTTATATCCAAATGGATAAAGAATACAAGTAAAAAAAAATTCGGAAAAGCTCACTGATGTATTAATAACTCGAAACAACATGACAGTTCTCCTCTGGATTATCTAGAAGATTTAAATCCATACATTTAACCAATTCTGTTAACATCTTCAAGGATGGAAAAACATCAAGTCATATAGGTTTTTTTCCCCCCCTTCATAGAGTAATATACTATTTCTATAGAAAGGACCAAAGGGCTTAGTTTCCAGATCCTTTTGCATTAATGAAAGTTTACATTTTCTTTCCATCCCCTTTGTAATGCAATACAATTCCAACCATCCACTTTAGTTAAAACCCAGCTTGATTTAACAGGAGCATCGAATACCAAATAGGACTGTTTTGATAACCTGTTTTATGATTCTTTAGAAAAATAAAATCCTTCAAGAAGAACTGATTGCACAGTAATTTGTTTTTTGCCTGAAGGCAATATTTTATTGTCTACCGTTCAAGGCTACTTACAGTACAGTCATAAAAGTTGAAAATAAAATCTAGCTCTGTATTTATTTTCAAGCACTTTTAACGGTAGACATCATCGCAAAGCCGCATTAAAGAACTCCAGATATGGATTTAGATCTGTAATTGGAGAACCAGCATTGACATTGGGAAAAAAAAAAGAAAATCCCAGACATGAAATGAGGAAATAGAAAAAAAAAATAAAAAACCTTGAGAGAACTCGAAAGTCTTTTGAGTATTCTAGGAAATTTGGCGAGTGCACTTAAAACATCATTTATTACTCATTGGCTGTTGAAATTAGGATTCAGAGGTTGCTTCATTACGACTCCTAATCCAATATAATCCTCTGGGCTTTTTTATTTATTTAAAAAATTCGTAAGAGCCTCAATTAGGTCTGTAGCCTGATCCCTTACAAATGAGTCTTTGTGGCAAAACAGTGCATGATTTGTTAACCAATTGAGTCCTTGCTGTGGCGGTGTGTCCTGGGGCAAAATGCATTATGAATTACACAAAAAGTGAGGTCTCGATTAAGGGAACCACTTTGTCAATTTTGTTAATGAATATACTGAGACGCTAGGACAATACGTAAGTGGACTTGGATAGTTTTAGATTTAGAGGGAACACACCAAGCACTGGGAGAACCTGCGAACTCCATGCACACAGACCAGGAACTAGATTCAAACCCCAAATCTCTGGAGGTTTAGAAAGTGAACCTGCTAAGCCCAGATGCTACACTAACATTGATTATGAATAACCACTAAACTGGTGACTGACTGGATCACGGGCACCCAAGGCTCATTTTTGCCTACGGGAACCAACAAGGCCCAACTGTCCGTATCCTGCAGAAAAGCTAATGTAGCAGAAATTGCTAAAGAACAATCAATGATAGCTATAATAAAAAGATATCAGAACACCTATGAAAAGTGAGGTCCTGATTAGGGAACCACTTTGTCCATTTTGTTAATGAATACAGGATATGCAGACGCTATGACAGTACATAAAAGAACTGGATGGTTAGATCGAGACTCCCAGAGGAAACCCACCAAGCAATGGGAGAATGTGCGAACTCCATGTGCACAGACCAGAAACGAGATTCCAACACCAAACCCCTGAAGGTTTAGCAAGTTAACCTGCTAACCGCTAAGACATTAACTACTGCTACATTAACAATGATTATGAATTACCATTAAACTGGTGACTGACTGGATCATGGGCACCCAAGGCTCATTTTTGCCTACGGGTGACCAAAGGCTGGCCGGATCCTGCAGAAAAGCTAATGTAGCAGAGATTGCTGAAGAAATATCAATGCTAGCCATAATAGAAAGGCATCAGAACACCCATCGCCTCAGAGCCTGCTGTGCAACAGTTCAAGGTTGTTGCCCCAGGCTCCGAATCCTATCCGATCAAGCATCCATGAAATGTCCTGGATAAACAAGTCTGGCCCATGACGGCCAGTGGATCCCAGTGCCAGAGACCAGAGCACACCTCGAGAGGTCTTGTGAAGTCATACCCCAAGAAATAGAGCTGCCTCAGTGGCACAAGTGGAACCTGGCTGATCGATGCGGTCTGTGCCTGCTGGAGTATCAGATTTCTCTTTGCATTCTGAGATGCATTTCTGCTTACAACCGTTGTCCAGAGTGGTTATTTGAGCTACCATAGCCTTCCTGTCACCTTCACCACTGACCTCAGATTTCTGTCCTAGTAACGGGGTGCTTCCTCTTGCTTGCAGAAACGGACGTGTTTTGTTTCCTGCACCATGTCGTATACGGTACGTGATGTAATCGTGCATGTGAAAATCCCAAGAGATTCGAAGGTTCAAATGTTTAAATCAGGTTAAAAAGTTTGTACACCCCTAGGAAAGGGGTTTTCGATGTCCTATCCATTTCATAACATGCACATCTTCAATATTCTCCGTCTGTACGCCGACCCACTGCTTTCAAAGTTTTCCGTATTTTTTGGACCCTCTAGTCCGTCCTTCTTGACATCTCCATTAAAAGACTTTTGGCGAAGAGTTTTTTTTTTCTGCTGATTTTTTTTTTTGGTTTTGTTGCCTCTTATGTTTCACGATCGCTCTCTTGTCGCAAGGTACACCCACATTTCATTTTCTTGCATTTTTATTTCATTCCTTTATTTATTTGTTTGTTTATTTTTCAGATACATTTTAAATGAGATGTTTTTCTCAGATAAAAAAAAAGTGGGAGCTTCAAAAACTGAACTTTAACTTATATCTTGTGTACTTGTTTGAGCTACCCTTCCCAATGATCGAGTGTGTTTTAGTATGGACTACACCGAGGCAGCAGTGTAAGGAAAAAAAAACCCACACAATTTTACTTTCTCATTTTATCAATGCGCCTTTAGCGATCCTGTTCCAGTGTCATCCAGTGGGGAGGATGATTGAAAATCTTCTACTATGGCTTGTACGGGCAAGCAGAGACGAAACACACACACAGAAAGGGAGAAAGACAGACAGCGCACTGACCTTTGACCTCTGTATGCATGAATGACATTTCAATTAACTCTGGAAGTTAACGTTCCGATTTACTGTTTACATGTATGCGCACTCATATTTGTGTTTCCTCGTGATTTTCCCATGTAGATCTAAAACACCTGCGTACGCTTAACCGTAACCGTCAGCCTTGCCCGTGATCCCGTAAAGCACTCGCGGCAACGGGCTCCGTCCCACATCTCATTAAAGCCGTGTCTCCTGCGAGACTCGTCTTCCTCGTTCACTCCGCAGCCTCACTACAATCAATGGCAATTAAAGTCCACAGGAATTCTTTAATAGTGCAGTCTTGACCTTCAGTGACCTTGGAACGACTTAACCTGGGATGAGGAACGGGGAATATGTGAGATATATATACAAGAAGAAGACGAAGTAGGTTTACGTAAAGGAAACCGTACAGTTTGCGTTGTAGAAAAGTCCCGGTTTAAAAGGAAGGACGGAAGGAAGAACTAACACAAAGGGACGTTGGTGTTAGAGGAAAAGTGTGTGGGTTTGTGGGTGTGTGTTACATAATCAGTACATTTTAATTAATTGCTAAGGAGAAAAGTAGAATCGTTATGAGAAAATGTTGCGGATGTTAATAGCTACTCAGTTGTGGTGTGTGTGTGTGTGTGTGTGTGTGTGTGTGTGTGGGTAATATGTAGGCAGTGAGGCACGATTAGTAGGATTTTGCACATGGCTGCCTCAATCGTTCCTGTGATTTGGTCACACTTTTATATCCAAAGCAAACTCTGGCTCTTGTGGCAGAAACGATCTCTTCGTTTTTTCTCAAACCACTGCTTTTACTGCTGACATTCACACTACGACTGTCCATCCAGCACACACCCGGGCCATTTCTTCCCCTTCATTAGCCGCATGCTAACTAGTCATTCACTCAATAATGACTCAAAGTGCGTGTGTGTGTGCGCGCATGTGTGCGTGTTATGGGATATGAAACCAACGACATTATTATGACTTTGAGCCACTGGGATATTTCCTTATTAATCACGCTTGAATCTCTTCCCGCTATATATTGAAGTCGCGGATTGGATCTTGATTATCTTTTTGTCTTCTTCACCCTTTGACCTCTCGTCATTCGACGGTCAACGTTTAAAAATGATGTGACGAGGGGAAAAAACAAGTGTCTCTCCAGTGTCGGGGTGAGGCTCAGCCTTTTGATTCTGTTGCCTGGAAACTAAAAGCTAACGTTATCTAATAACGTATGATGAGCTAGGTAGCTAGGTAAGTGCACTTAGCAGTGTTGGAGACTCACGTGATTTATTTTCGACAAAATTAAAGAAGATTCGGAAACATCATTTTTGACATCACTGATTTGAGGCATCATTTGGACTTCAAAACCAAAAAGTAAAAGAATGTAAGTATGATGTTTTTTTAATTTTTTTTTATCTTCCCGAACAATCAATTCATTTTCAGCGAATCTGAATCTGAAGCGTTCTGTTCCGAGGTCAACCTTCAACCGGTCCAAAAAAAAAAAAAAAAAAAAGACAATCAAGCAAACAGCATGAGACTTTGAGGTAGACGTGCTCCTAAAGAGCGAAGGTTTTGACTACAAAGGTTGTGTTGTCTGCAACAACAAAAGGCTGCAATATGTTCGAACCTACGCTTTAAAAATATCAGACACAAAAGCAAAAAAATTAAAAATAAAAACAACTTCAAATTTTGTTTGCTGTTTGAAGATGTACAAAGTGAAAGCCAAATTGGAGTAAGATACATGGGTGCACTTGGTGAAAATTTAATCTCCTGTGAAACGTCTTGTCAAAGTTGTGCCTCTTTCATAAAATTTGTCAGTACAATGATGAAAAAGCACTAAATAATGTGTGTGGATTTATTTTTCTAACAGCTGTCAAAGGGCTCATTATGGCTGGTTTAGAACTTTGATATCTACAGATATAAATATACTTTTTAGTAATTTTTTTATGTTCAAATAGGTCTCCAAACTTCATATACAAAAAAACATAGATTTTTATCTAATTTCTTTTCTATTTTTGAATTTGCTTAAACAAGCTGATTAGATTTCCCCCTATTATGACTTCATATCAGAAGAGCCCCTCCCCCAGCTCACTGCTCAGATCTGCTGTTCTCTGGAGGGGTGTGGTTCAGCGGTAACTCATTTGAATAGACACAGAAACAGTGTGCTCGGAAGAGGAGTGAAACTGAATGAGTTTGATGCATGGAAAAAAATATGGGACCTTTAAAATGCTTGTAAAATGACCTAAACTCAGTGGTGACTTGAGGCTTGATTGCAATGGTTTAAGGCTTAAGACAAAATCTTCAACTTCTATCATACTGTATGATCATCTTGTAATGGACTTTGTTCTGTTTGTGTCCTCATCCAAATTTCTACATATTTGAATCTAGCTAGTTTTTATTGCAGCTTAGTGGCTTAGTGGTGCTGCATTATCTGCAGGTGGGTGTTGGGGGTTTGAATCTCCCCTCTAGATTCTGTGCTTTTTGTATGACCATTGGCTTAGGTCACTGCAACCAACCAGCAAATGCAAAGGGTTAATAAAAGAAGAAAGTGTCTTTATTATTATTATTATTTTTTTGTTGTTGTTGCAATTTGTCTATGTTCATGTTGCAAGCCACATTGTTCAATTCAGATTTTTTCGGTTCACATTCATAATTACAAGTGACTTTTATCTGACGCTAATGGACTCTAAATTAATGCATGTGTCTGTCCCCTGCAACGGCGTGCACGTGCACATCAATATGTTTGGGCTCGTGCCATCTGGGTTAAAACAAATAATATTTTTTTGTGACCACACACTTATTCATGCGATTTTAGCAAAAAAAATATGTTTGGGATTTTGCTCGGGATGATGGGAAGCAGTCAGTCGGGTTTATTTGTCGAGATCTAGATGAAAGAAGAAAGCCAGACGCTTCGCTTTAGCTGGTTTAGCAGCTATTGAATATTTATGTATATATCAGATCCAGAACACAAATGCGAAAGTGCCTCGAAAAACACCAGATTTGAATGTAGCCTAAAATTAACCACAATTTTTAGGATGGTTGAGTTAAATTTCACAGCCATACCGTGGCCTGATTACTGCCAGGCGTGTTGAATCAAGAAATCAGTAGTTTTTTAACTTGTGACTAAGCAACACTTCCTGATAAAGATTGTGTCATCCATCGTACAATTTTGAACATATTGTCTCAGTCAAAAGTTTTTTTGTTTGTTAATTGATAATTTTTTTATGTTCTGTTCTTTTTTAGATGTAATAACAGGACACAGTGTGCGGTCGTAGCTGGCCCCGATGCATTTCCAGACCCCTGCCCCGGAACCTACAAGTACTTGGAAGTTCAGTACGAGTGTGTGCCATACAGTAAGTGTAACCTTGTGTTTCGCGCACACACACACACACACACACACACACACACACACACACACACACACACACACACACACACACACTAAAGACATTGTTAAAATCCTATATATAAAAGATAATACGGTGATATATTCCATGAAGGTCATGAACATGTTCAGATCATGATAATACAGTTGTTATATCATGTTTCAAATGATTATAGACATTTCGTCTGCATTACGGATTGTTCATGTGCTGAATTATAAGCAGTGCTTCTAACATGTCATAACACCACTATACACTAATAAACTCAAGGCATAATTTCTTCAGTATTGATATAATGTGTTATAAGCAGTATACAGTTCATAATGTATTCCTGCTTTAAACATTAATTAAAACTATAATGCATTTCCATACTGTATGTAATCAATAACAAGGTGAATAATGCATTATGAATGCATTATATCAGGTAATGAAGGTATTCATAGGGCATTATACATACTGTATGACCTTCACAGTGTTCTGGTAACAGTTTGCTTAACAGTACATAATACATGATGTGACAAGCGACATAAACCCATGTAAATGAACATTTATAACACTTATTTCAGTACATATCAGCTGACTCAATGGCTGCTTTGGTCATCATTGATAAGTTTACATACTGTAACACTGCAGTAAAGTGAATGCTAGGAAACGTTTAATGCTGACAGCTATTATGAACAGCTTATGAAGGTTTTATGTAGCCCTATGAATACATTGTAAAAAAGTGGCGAATATACAGTAAAAAGTATTAAAAATTTATTAGTAATGACTTCCGGAAACCGTATTAAAGTGTATCCTTAAAAAAGATTTCCAGGTGACATAAGTTGACATAATACCCAAGTACATCAGTGGTGATATAGATTTTACTCATTATAGAGCTGACTTATGACACCTCCCAAGCTAACTTGTACGAAAAGCTCATAACAATTGACATTAATTTGATCATGTGATTTGCGAAAAATTTAAATCAACACTAATTAACCCTCATGTACTGTATGTTTATGACAATTGCTATAAACAGCTTATGAGCAAGTTATGAGCATTTACCTTGATTGAATGCTCACCTTGTACACAGTATAAGAAAACAAATTAGAAAAAAAAAACATACAGTAACTTAGAGTGAAGAATAGTTTTTCAATATGAATGAGCTGTCATAAAGAGGTTATGACACCTAAATGAAGCGACATATTTATAAGCATTCAAAAGTTTGTATTATCGGAGTTTCCAAGCTGACTGATTTGGATGATGTGATCATGTAATATGTCATAAGATCAAAGCCATACTTTTATTAAACTTTTGTAGGTTTGTGTCAGTTGTAATGAAGTGCTTACGAAGGTGCTATGTCATTCTATTATCCTTGAATAAAGCGGCAATATCAATATTAAAATAATGAATAATAAAAGGTATGTTAGTATGTTACTGGAAAAAAATTTTTTTCAGCTACACTAAGACAGACGTAGACACACACTTACACACACACACACATGCACACACAAGAGTCATCTGAAAAGATACCTTTTAAGTAAGGTCTAGTTTTCTATTGCTTTTTTTCAAACCTTATATTTCATAAGATAAAATTATCTCCCAAGATTTCAACGCTATAAATTCTCTTCTTGCACTTTCTGAGCATGTGTGTGTGTGTGTGTGTGTGCACCATGAGCATGCACAGCCCTCTAAGCGGATCTATATGATAAAGTGGCTAAGTGCTATAGTGTGTCAAAATGACTAAGTTGCCAGATCTGGAAGGATAGTGCACTTGGCTGTGATAGATTATTTATAATGTTATCTTCAGGGACCAGGTGAGAGAGTTTTATTTTATTTCTCCAGCTGGAACAGCCAATCACAATACACTACACTGTACCACCTAGTAGCTTTAATACAATAGGGACCGTCGCTGGGGTTTTTTCTAATGTGAGGGAGCTTCTACAGTACAGTGTGTAATCAGATCTTAGAAGCACTTGGAATATATTGAGATGGTGTTTGTTGTTAATTAATTTTGTTCAGGTCAATGCGTTAATTATGGTAACATAAATAATCACTCTTTACACACGTAGTGAGCAGAAAAGCATCTCAAAGTGCACACTATAGCAAACTTGAATTCGTCCTTTGGTGTTTATTGTTGTGTTGCGCATTTTGAAATGCTTTTCTTTTTACCACGGTTGTAAAGAGCGGTTAGCGGCTATAACCGCTTCTTATAAATGACTTCCTGATTAACCGTCAATAATACGTAATGGGGTAATTAAAAGTAATCAGACGGTAACATGATGTAAACCGTCCCCTGTCCTCAGCTATTATTCTCCGTCTCCTTGAACGCACGAAGGACGCCCGGGCACACACGCGTCCTCCCACCGGCATCGGACGAATTAATAAATCAATCAATTAGGACAACACGAAAGAGTTTTATAGCCGTGGAAGTCTCGAGTCCCCACTGAGGTATCAGTTCCTGAAGTGTCCTTGTGCGAGTGTGTGTTTCGGGCTGTCGCACCAAATTTGTACTGAGACAGTGAAGAGGGAACGGAGATGGAAGGACGGCCTGATGGTGAAATAGGGCTCGGGACGGACAGGTGGAACCGTTCAGAGGTGGCGAGACAGACATGTTTTTTTTGTTTTTTTTTTAAAGGAGGTAATTAAGTCGCAGGTGGTCTTAGGCAAAGGGGAGGGGCATGACGATGGGGGTAATTAGTGTCTGAAAATTGGAATTTTTTTTAGGAGAGTAATAAGGAGTGCAGCCATCCGGCACAAGCAGAAGAAATTCCCTTTAAACTTAGGGATCTAAAAAAATCCATTCATTCTCTCTCTCTCTCTCTCTCTCTCTCTCTCTCTCTCCATCTACCATCATGTGCTAGTAAAAAAAAAAAAGAAGAAAAAAAATCACAAGTTCCAGCACCCATTAAAAACAGAAACTCTGGAATGTGAAGGACAGTAGAGGGGCATTACTTTGTTTTCGCTTTTTATGTTTTTTTCTTGCTTTTCTTTCCTGGCAGGAGCCGAGACCAAAGCAACAACTGGTGCCTGGTGTTTGTTGTGTGTGTGTGTATATATATCTACAGTACTGTGTAATAGTCTTGAGCCACCCCTCGTTTCTTTATATTTCGCTTTCAAAGGGCCAGACTTTCTTGTATTTTTTATGTAGTCCTGAGGAATAGTTCTCCAGGCTTCTTGAAGGACTTTTTCAACCTCTTTTTTGGCAAGTTTTTGGCTCGCATTTTCAGTCCAGTCGCAGTACCCGAGCAGTTACAGAGGAATATTTTTTGTTTGTTAAGCCACACAATGACCTATGAATTATTAACACATAAAAAAACAACAACATCTAACTTGAGGCATGAACCGGGAGGAACAGGTGCAGGGGATGACTGATGATCAGACCAGTGATTACTGTACTGGTGGTTGGAAAAGACGAGAGGGGAAAGGAGGTTGCTGCTGAGGTTGGTACATAAACAACCATTTTTTAAAATCTTTGTAGCAAAACATTTGTTCTCATTTCTTTAATTTAGTTAACAATTTAACCTTTTTTAATTTAGTTAACAATTTAAAAAAGTTTGTTTTTAGTATTTAATAAATTGATTCTAGATTATGAGGTGTTACATTTGATAAATGAGATGTTAAAATAATTAATGTAATCACATTAAAGTAACAAGATATTTAGTCTAAATAATGACATCATAATTTGAGTTAATAAGTCAAAATAATAATTATACTCAGTCTTTGTAAACTTGCTCTGTGACAGAGTGAGGACACGCTCCTTTATTAACTGTTATTTCTGCATTTTTATACTGAAAGTCATGCTTAATTTATCTTGTCTTTCTTAATTTACAGTAAGTTTTGAACATTAATTTTAATGCATCATCTGCATTTATTATTTTATTTATTATTAAATGAATAATAATTTTTAAATCAATACTTACTTTGTAGTGCACTTGGACTTTAAATCCCCCACGTGGGAAAAAGTGTGTATTAAAGCTTTTCAGTTCCTGACACGTCAAATTTAAGAATGTAACTCATAATCAGTTTGTACTGTAAGTGAGGCCATAGGTTGGGCTGTAGTACTGTAAAATAAATAAATAAATGAATAAATATTCTCATAAGGTACAAGTAAGTGAAAAGTACAAAATATAACCCCTCAAATTATATTAAAAAAATCTATTTAAAAAATATAAACTAGGTAAAGATAAAAAATAAATACAATATAATACAAAGTTCTCTTAAAATATCAAAATAAAGCTATGTTTAAAATAAAACTATGCGAAGATAAAAATATTGTAATTGTATGATAATTATTGATGTAATGATTATTATAATAGCATCATTAGAAACTGAACATTTTCACATTTTTTCAAATTGGAAATTCAACAACTGAAAAATTGTAATTTGTTCAGTTGTTAAATTTAAAATTAGAAAATTGAACAACTGTGAAATAAATGTAAATTTCCAGTTGTACAGTATTTGTAAATATAGTGATGTTTAAAACATAAGAAGCTACATTCAATTTGAATTGGATTCCAAATACACTTATAAAATGGTAATTTACTCAATTAAAAACAAAATGATAAATAAAAAAAAAGAATATATTTTACTATAGATATTATTATTATATATCATTAGTTTTTTTGGGGTGTGAAAACTTTCGCACTCGGCAAGAAAAGAAAAAAAAAGGCGAAAAAACTTTCTGGAAAGTTGTGGGGAATGTTAAAATTGATGATTTAATGTTACTTAAAATCGAACTCACACACGCACACACACACACACGCACACACACACACGTCCCCTGCAGCCGAGTCAGTCTAACTAATGTTTTATCCATGCAACCTCAAAGACTCACACACGCACACACCTGCAGAAACGATGTGTGTTTGTGCGTGCATGTGTGTCACCCAGTTGTGAGCATTATTTTTATAGTGACCAGGTGACCACGGCGCAGTGGGCTCGACCGCACCGTCGCCGTGATTTATGCCGCGGAGCGTCGACTTTATGATGACTTATTACACCGACTCGGAGTTTTACGACCTTGACTCCGACTGAGCCAAAATGGCCGCTGCGGTTTTCCCAAGCCGACTGTCTGAGACTGCGCTAAGACCGGGGGGTCAGGACGCGTTCGGCCCACTGATTCTCACACCACAATGCAACGCACACGCTTAAACACACACACACACATACACACAATTAGAGAGCCATGTGTTTGGAAATATGCTGACTTCTACTAATTAATTCTGAAAGGCGTCGTCTGAAGCGCCGCTAATTAACGCTAACTGCGATTTTTCTTTTCTTTTCCTTTTTTTGTTGTTGTTCCAGAGAGCTTTCTTTTGTTTGCTAGTTTCTGTTGTAGCCTCGGAGAGCAAACACAGCAAAATGAGGAGGAAAAAGAGAAAGAGAGAGAGAGAGCGAGAGAGGGAAAGTTCGAGAGAGAGAGAGAGAGAGTGTAGCTGTTTTGTATGCCGCAGGTCGACGTGATTAGTCTTTGATTTCCATTTAGCCG
>JAQQZT010000013.1:11306685-11335967 GCA_030068275.1 Clarias platycephalus | reverse complement strand
TAGGCTGGGGTTAATGCTCAGGTTTAGACTGGGCTTTATGCTCAGGTTTAGACTGGGGTTAGGCTGGGATTAATGCTCAGGTTTAGACTGGGGTTTATGCTCAGGTTTAGACTGGGGTTTATGCTCAGGTTTAGGCTAGGGTTAATGCTCAGGTTTAGACTGGGCTTTATTCTCAGGTTTAGACTGGGGTTAGGCTGGGGTTAATGCTCAGGTTTAGACTGGGCTTTATTCTCAGGTTTAGACTGGGGTTTAGGCTAGGGGTCAGTCAGGTTTAGACTGGGCTTTATGCTCAGGTTTAGACTAGGGTTAATGCTCAGGTTTAGACTGGGCTTTATTCTCAGGTTTAGACTGGGGTTTATGCTCAGGTTTAGACTGGGCTTTATGCTCAGGTTTAGACTAGGGGTTTATGCTCAGGTTTAGACTGGGGTTTATGCTCAGGTTTAGACTGGGCTTTATCCTCAGGTTTAGACTAGGGGTTAGGCTGGGGTTAATGCTCAGGTTTAGACTGGGGTTTATGCTCAGGTTTAGACTGGGCTTTATCCTCAGGTTTAGACTAGGGGTTAGGCTGGGGTTAATGCTCAGGTTTAGACTGGGGTTTATGCTCAGGTTTAGGCTTAGGGTTTAGACCCTAATCATCAGGTGACTTTAGCAATGAAAAATCGAGGGTTTTTTTTCACAATGAAACATGAATGAAATCATGAAATCAACACTAAAAAAACAAACAAACAAAGCTTTGTTAGTAGTGAAAGTAAGAGCAGTCCCATAATTTCTTTTCTCCCTGACATGTCACATATACAGACAATTAATTCGATATGAATATTAATTCAGGCTGAAAGATCAACTATCAACTTAACAGCTCAGTAGGATTCCGTTCATCATTCACAATATGTCTTCACACAAATAGTATGCACAATGCACATTATTTTCTGTATACACCATCCCTGACATTGACCTTTTCAGACCTTTCTTTAAAAAAAAAATTATGTTAAATCATAATAAATGATGTAATAAAATATAATATTATGAAAAAAATTTTTTATATTGTGTCATACAATATAGAAAACATAGTTGTTATATGTCGAGGTATATCTGCATTTCTAATTCAAATACTGTATATAACGCCTTGTAGTTGCATATGAATGAACGCATTCCCGTTGATTATCGTTATAATACCTACGGTGTTATAGAACGGGTTTGCATTCTGCTACACTGACGTCTGCACTGATGATTAGTTTGCTGTGGTCTTTTAGTAATTTGTCAATAGTAATTTACACACACGGCCAGATAACGCGACGCCGCCTGACAGCCGTGTTACTTCCCTGGCCGAGCCTTTAATGCTCTCTCGCTTCCAGGTTTCTTTTTTCTCAAGTCTTTTTCCTCACTGTTAAGTCTATAACTGTCTCAGGCAGTGACAGCCTTTCCAAATCTTATTAAATACTCAGAAAGTGAAAAAAAAGAGAGAGCGAGAGAACGAAAAAAAGTCTTTTATATCCAATTTCCCTTCGTTTTTTTTTCTTCTCTCTTCTCCACTTTCTCTCGTGCGAGTCCTGACGCTCCGTTCTATCAGCTCCTTAATCGTGACGCTGCTCGACGGGTTGTGACAAATCGTCCACGGTGTACGTGCGCATTTGTGCCTCTGAGTGTGTGTGTGTGTGTGTGTGTCGTCTTAGTAAAGGAGTGACCTTGCCGCTCGATTGGCTGATTCCATTTGGTTGGTTTTGACAAGCGAGAGACATTGCGCGAAGCCGATAACCGCGTGGTCATTGTGGAGGTGACCAGCCGGCCGGTTTATTAGGGACGGACTGATAAGTGTGTGCATACGCCGTTACCCCACTGCAGAGGAGAGCAGCGTGAAACCATCATTGAGGGTGTTTTTTTTTTTTTTAATGCTATATAATGTGCGTTAATGCTATATAATATAAAAAGGCGTATTATTAGTATTATAAGGAAACTAACGATGAACGACAAAAATGTAAATCATATTCAAAAATTTTTTGGAGTTTAATTGGTTAGACATCTGTTACACACAGCTTCTGGATTGTGATACTCATCAGAAGTTTAATAGTAATTTAATAATCATAATTTATAGTCACATGATCACAATTGCTTATAATATGCGAGTCATCATTTTCAATATTTTAGCCGGATATTTGTCTGCTTCCATTGTTCACACATTCTGGGCCCCTAATAAACCTATACATTTTTTAATTGGCATAAATGTTTTAGGGGCCCCTGAGTGACGTATATTTACTTGGGATGCATGGTTTCATGTGGAGAGAGGTGGAAAAAACTCTGTAGTTATGTATCACATTCATACATCGCCACGCACTGATACCAAAATGTTTTTTTTTTGTAAAATTATTTAAATATGTTTTTTTTTTCATTTAAGGTGGTTACATTTAATGTTGCAGTTCCTCTATAATCCTACAGGTGGAGTGCTCTAAACTATTCACACATCGGCAGGAGTGGTAGGAGCAAATTATTTGCTAAACTTGTTTAGAATTGTAATAAAATCTTTAAAAAGATAAAAATAATCAGGATATTTATAGAAAAAGGAAGCGGGAAAATTGTAAATGACTAATAAAACCGCAATACAAATCGAAGGTATCGTGATATCGTAAACAAACAAACAAAAATAAATTTAATTAATAATGATAATAATAATAATAATAATAATTCTGCAGTATCAACAGCTGATACCATGAGAACATAAAATTATGGCGATCTGAATGTATTTTATGATAAAAAAAAATGTATTCCTTCTTCTTTTTTCATCTAAGTCGCCAAAATATAAGCACTGCTTTAAGAAAAAAAAATAATAATTAAAAAATGCACTAAAATACATCAACAGACCCGTTGATCAGTTCACCTCAGCAAGCACTGAGCACTTTTCCTCATTTCCGGCTTTTCCATAAACAAAATATCTGAGCTGACTAAAATGTCCCGTAATAACAATAATTGCTTAGTGAATACCAAAAATCTAAATAAAATTAAAATCACCCTTTTACTCATACTTGGCCTTTAAAAAAGGTCTTGTTATAACAGCATGGTATGCATAATAATTGCCCTTAAGAAAAAATCAGTAAGGCGCAAATGTCTGGTGGAAAGAGAGAAGATTTAGCATCGTGTGTGTGTGTACGTCTCCGATGCCTTTCTAATGCTCAGTATAAATAATAAATAACCGGGTTCAGTAGTTCTAATAAACACTTTATATCAGATGAAACACTTGGCTGCATTCCTCTGTGTGTCATAAATATGAAATATCAGAGTCATCAGAAAAGATTGCTCCACTGACGTGTACAACACCGGGTTTAATATCTGGCTGTCAGTCTCTCAGGCCAACGGTTGGTCCCGCTGTATTAAATTAATAGCTACGAGGAAAGTGAATGCACACGTCCACCTAAACACACAGAGCCCCCCCGGAGTCGTCAGCAGGCGACAAGTTTGTCGATGCCACACGTTGGTTGAAGTTGGCCGGTGTGGTCTGGTACTGAGGAGAGAGGAATGACTTTCAGGAAGAGTTCAGATCTGATAATCGTAAAAAAACAACACTTTTTGTGGCATTAGGAATTGTTTCCAAGTCGTTCCAAGATGTTGTGTTTCGATCAACAAATGGATGACAAATCCATCTCTAGATCCTGAACAAGGGCACTACTTGGTGTGTGGAACAAGGGATTAAACATGCTACATACAGGACCCGGTCGAAAGCACAATGGCGGTCATTTTATGCTATTTGGGATTCAAACCCAGAACAGTTAGAGAAGAAAATGAGCAGATTTACAGGTCTGTCCACCAGCTCAATGGTTTATTCTCCTCATCTTAATAATACCAGGTATTTATAAATGATTTTCTTTCCTCGCATATCGCAGTTGGACGCTGGGGTCAGAGCTCCATGATACTGTGTCCCTGGAACAGACAGACGTAAAGGCCTTGCTCAAAGGCTCAAATGTGGAAAACTGGTGGTGCTGGGGTTTGAACCCACAACCTTCTGATGAGTAGTCTAGTAACCCACTGCCTAAATATACACTAGAAGTAAAGTTAAGCAAGATTCCGATCATCAGCATGTTCTAAAGAGTTTTTTTCACTGTAATCCACCATCACTAGCATTTTTTTCTGAATTATATAACATACCTGTATAACAATGTAGTTATACAACAGTTAGAAATGTTTGTTCCTAACAGGGCCTGGAGCCTATCCCAGCAGATTTAGTGCACGAGGCGGGGTACACCCTGGACAGGGTGCCAATCCATCGCACACACTCATTCACACACTACGGGCAATTTGGGAACACTAATTAGTCTAATGCGCATGTCTTTGGACTGTGGGAGGAAACCGGAACACCCGGAGGAAACCCACCAAGCACGGGGAGAACATGCAAACTCCATGCACACAGAGACGGGAATCGACGTCGGACCCTGGAGGTGCAAAGAGAAAGTCAATTCTTAAAAAGTCAATTCTGACCAATGGAAATTGACAATCTTTTATCAGCTTGGAATAATATTAATAATAAACCTAGGAAAAGACAAAACAGGATTGATTTGAGCAAATATTTTTCACTTTATGATGTCATGCATAACTTTCAGCAAATCCTAATAAAATATAACACCTCTTTTTTGCAAGTGTTGTGCATTTGTGTCAGGAACCTGACAAGAAATTGATGTTTTGTCGCTTCAACTCTACAGCCAAAACCTCATATAGTCATATTTTCTTTTAATGAAATTTGTCATTTATTAACCTTCATGCAGCTATAAATGTTTATTCTGTATTTACTTTTTCTTAGTAAAATGCCTCATATTTTTCTTTCCCCCAAGTGCTGTTTCTTCAAGAACACTGACTCTCCACAAACACATTTGACATTTTTCTTCCTCTCTACAGGATACAGCTTGACCTGTTTATATTATCTGAAATATTATGGTTATTATGTGATGATTCATTCTCCTGCTTTTCTCTCTTCTCTTTTCTCTATCTGTTTTCTTTTCCATGGCTTATCTAGAAGTGGAACAGAAAGGTAAAGTGAAATGTCCTGTCTGAACATCCCCTCCTGAACCCCGAACCCCCCCCCAAAATCGTGTCAGTGTGCCATCGTAACACTGTCGAGAACCTTGAGACATTTTTCACACTCTTATAAATATCGCGTAAAACATTCGTAGCAGATTTGTAAGAAAGAAGAGCATTCTCTGGAGTGCCAATGGACCATGTAAAGTGTGATTCATGACTTGCGAATGTTCTTACGCTTTCTTTATGTGTGTGTTTTTTTTTGTTTTGTTTTTGCCCATGTGTTATCTTTCAATAAAACCATGGAAATTTTTCTTTTCTCTGTACATGCTCTTCCTCATGCTCATTTCCACACCCATGATTGGTTTGGTTCCCCTACCTTGCTGCTGGCTTCAGATAAAAAAAATAAAATAAATAAAAAAACGTCCAAATTAAGTTTCTGTCAGTCAACACAATCTACATTTAAATGAAGTGCCCTAGATCACTGGATCTCAAAGTGGTGTCCTTGAAGCATAGCTTCAGGAGGTCCAGGAGGTTACAGTGATGGAAATCATAACCTACTTCATCAATGGAGAGGTTAAGAATAGAAACCTTGATGGTTCTAATGATTAAAATCAATCAAATATTATTGTACATGTTCATGCACTCCACTCCATTGGTGCATTATGGTTATTGGTACCTGAAACTCTCTGTATTTGTCAGGGCTGTTGAGGCTCTTGAGAGACAGACAGAACAAAAAAAATGATTTTTCCTGTTACCTTCAAATTTATTAACATCTTTTATCCTTGGATTAATTTTCCTAATTAAAATTGTTACCCAAGTTTATGTATAAAAGTAACTGAATATGAAGCAAAAAAAAAAAAAAAAATCTGTCATTTATTTTAAGACTTTGAGTGAGGTCAAATTAACCCCAAAGATGATAGAAGGGTTAAGGGGTTTAGAGATAAACTTTGGTGAAACTACGACGGGTATTCAAGTCAAACTGCGACTTTCGATTATGCAGAATAACAGAACACGGTAATGAAAGTTAAAAAAAAAAAAAAAAAAAAACCTCCTTTATTTCTCTGTATAATCTTGGTAGAAAGTTTTCCCGGAGCCACAATCAGACCCCTATGCTTCATGACTGAAACCCTGGCCTCCCAGGAACTCCTTTAGTAGCCCAAACGTGTGAAAATGGCTTGGAGTGAGCTCAGCCGAGTTTCTGTTGACTGGTATTGGTGAAGATTTCCGCAAACCATCTTTTCTGCAATCTGGCGACAAGTCATCTGTCGATTTTTACCTACGGATGAGGCGACCTATTCGCCGAAGTACTCTTTTATTTTTCACAAAATATACTTAGTCTAATGTTACTTTGCTAGGAGAATTGGTGTACGGTTTTAATTGAACAAGAAATCATTGACGTGACATTACCTAGATTTCTAGTAAGCTTCCCAAAAAACCTTACCAGACCAGAGACATTCATGGATGTCCATTAGTAAAGTGATTCCTTGGCGAACGAGTTTAATTTGTTCTGGGACAAATTCTTAAGGATAATTTTCTTATTGTGAAATATTCCCATAGGAAATGATGTAAATACAGATAATACTTTCCAGCCATCCCAAAAATATTACCAATATTACCAATTTCCAACACCATAATTATATTTTTGCATATAAAAACAATTAAAACATTTAGAACAGACATGTAAATGAAGCAAAATCTAAAATAAATGGACATTAAACCTCACTTAACCTTAATTTATTCTTCTTCTTGGTACCTGCTACTTCAAAAACAAAACTGAAATGCTCCATCCTATTCGCCGAATGTTCACTGGAACGACTGCAGGATCGTCGTTCACAGACACACAACCTTCTTTAAAACGTTTGACATTCGAAGAGTCTCATCACTGTACCGTGCGTTAGTCGCCCGTAAATGTCAAACAGATTTATGCCTTCACTCGTGAGAAATTTCATTACCAGTCCTGTTTTGACTTGAACGCCTCTCATAGGATTTCCCAAGGGTTCTTTGAATCGTTATGTTGTTCTGCTTGGAACCCTTTTTCATTACGCAGCTCACCATCATATGGTACTACAAAGAAAAAGAGGTCCAGAGGAGACAAGCTGAAGAAGTTCAGGTTCAGCAGTACAACAAAAAGTAGCACTACAACAAAAAGAAATAAAGAAAAAAAAAAAGATTGATGTATCAATATATTTAAACTTAGTGCAGAATTTCCACTTAATTAAAATATATAAGATGAACAAAAATCAATAATCAAAATTATTGTGTTTAAACTAGGAAACGATCTCAGATTTAGAATTCCTCAGAATTAGGACTTGTAGTTCTAGATAACTAAAATAAATGCTTTTTTAAAGCATATAAATTCCTAGATTAATAAATCAAATAGAATTATCATGATGTTAACTAAAGCATTGGAGAAAAGCAGGTTGAAAAAACACCCCAAAAAAAGGCTGAACATATCTGATAAGTTGTCCAAGCCCCGGAGAGCTGTTACACGCATAGATTATTAGTATACCCAAACCAGACCTGTCTTCCCCCCGAACGCACCTCATGTAATTATAAAAGAATCGATCTCTTTTCCGACTGCACTGCTGAAAACTCACACTGACGCGTTCAATATAGCCTGGTTTGCACGATGTGTATTAAATCTCATATGATCCCGCCTCAATGTTTGGCTGTGCCGTATCGACGCGGCCGCCTCATTTTAAATCAAGCGCATCTTCCGATCAATAACCAGTAAGCTTGTCAGGCTTGGAGATGACATCATTATGATGGGGTGTGCAGGCAGTGAGTGTGGTAGAGGGATTTGGGTGTTGGAGGTTGTAGACATACTCGCGTATATATACACATACTTGGGAAGACTGGTGTAAGCTGTCAAACTCCGTTAACTACTCTTTACAACCGTGGCAAGCGTAAAAGCAACAAAGGTTAAAGTTATTACTGAATGACAGAACCTCAGCATGCACTTGATTAGTGTAAGACAGCTAAAGGAAGTTTTTACCAACTAATCTGATCTAGTTTGTGTAACGGGTTACGTTTGACTGAGCAGCAAAAACGGGGAATTAAATCAACGGTGCAAACATTTCATAGCGACCCACAATGATAACCGTGAAATGTGCATATCTTACACGCTTTCTCCCATATATACATATAAATACTTTGTCTACAGTGGTGGTGGCACTTTGATCTGGATGGTGTTAGTGGACAAAGGGAATGATTCATCTAATCAGCCATCTATGTACATGTGTTCTATCCATCTGTGTTTGTCTTTCGTGTTTCAGCTTCATCCATCCTTCACTCTGCATGCTTGTCTGGCTGTTAATTGTTTCCAAATCCCGATCTTGCCAAGTGACTAGAGCACCCTGGGCCAACGAGTTTGAATCATGAATTTAATCATCACATGACGACATCACCGCAACTCCACTTGTTTACACTTGCAGGGTCAATCCATGGCTGAGAATAGTTTAATTAATAGTCAAATTACAGCTCAATGCATTAAGCTACGTATATGGTACTCTTTTATTTTTCACAAAATATACAGTACTTAGCCTAATGTTACTTTGCTAGGAGAATTGGTGTACGGTTTTAATTGAACAAAAAATCATTGACGTGACATTACCTAGATTTCTAGTAAGCTTCCCAAAAAACCCTATCAGACCAGGGACATTCATGGACGTCCATTAGTAAAGTGATACCTTGGCGAACGAGTTTAATTTGTTCTAATTGTGAAATATTTCCATAGGAAATAATGTAAATACTGTACAGATAATACATTCCAGCCATCCCAAAAATATTACCAATATTACCAATTTCCAACACTATAATTATACTTTTGCTTATAAAAACAATCAAAACATTAAGAACAGACATGTAAATGAAGCCAAATTTAAAATAAATGGACATTAAACCTCACTTAACCTTAATTTATGATTCTTCTTGGTACCCGCTGCTTCAAAAACAAAACTGAAAGGCTCCGTTTAGATTTTTTCTATCGTCCTTGCTAACATTTTTGGGACCCACGGTGTTATGTCTTCATTAAGTCTTGCACAATCTGCAAAAAAAAAAAAAAGACAAAAAATATGTAAACTTAGTTCACTTTCGCTTTCCACTGATGCAAAAACAAATTTTGATTGGCTACTGAAAGTATGTGCAACCGGATGTACACGCAACCGACAACCGAAAATGCTTCGCATGCTAAGGCAAATTTCTTGCAAAATTTAAGTGTAAATCCGCAAACCGGGACGTTCGGATGCCGAGGAACGACTTTAAGACAGTTTGACTAAAGTCTCTTTTTTATGCATAAAAACGGCATATTAGCAACTTTCAACTTTGGCTGTAATTTTAGATTTTCCACAAATATTGGCAAAGGTAACGTTTTAAAGATATAATTTGTCAGCTAAGAGAAAAATGAAACACAGGCTACGATAGTCAAGTCAAGTCAAGTAGGCTTTTATTGTCACTTCAACCATATACAGTTTAGTACATAATGAACTGAAACAACATTCCTCCAGGACCAAGGTGCTGCATACTGTACAACATAAATTAACAACATAAATTAACAGAACTAACTAGCTAACTAAGAAACCTAATTAGCCCGGCTAGCTGAGACAAGACAGATTAACAAGACAACATAAATTAACAGAAAGCTAACTAGCTAACTTAGAGACCTAATTAGTCGGCTAGCTGGGACGAGACAGAAGAGTTGAAACAGGTAATGATGCTAAACTAACCAAACAAATATGTTATGCTAACAGTACGTCGTGCTGAAAGAAGTCTTAGCACTGATGTCACATGATCAGGCTAAATTGAACTTGCTGGACCCGGTAGCCTTTCACTTGGTGTACCATTTAAGTATTGTCATTGTTGGACATGAAATTATTGTCTATACTGTTATCGACATTGTGATTATAAAAGTAACATAATTTTGGTATTGTCTAACCTGTCGAGAGTTAACCTTGCTCACGATTGATTTCCTAATTTCTTATTCTCATTTTCAGGTTTTCATTATGAAATTATTCTCATTCCTCTCATTATAAAACACTTCCTACCAAAACACACCTAATTTATTATGATTATTTACTCGACTGACTTGAACCAGGTGTGTTACAGCTCGTCAGGATTGAGGTTTAATGGAAAAGCCATAATTGAAACGTAAATGTGTTCACACAGTCATGTTATATTTGTTATCTGAAGTCAGCTTCCTTTAAGTTTAACCCTGGAACTGTGCATAATTGTGTAGATTTTCATTTCGGTGAACTGTGCCTTTAATGACCAGGTCCTCTGTGTGTTTAATGCCAATGCACGTTAGAGCAAATGTTCTTTCTACTACTTTATAAAAGTCGGTGTCTCGTAGAAAGCTTGTCTTTATGATGTTCGAACGGTAAAATTTGTTCTCTTCTTCATTCTCGGGCACATTATAACGATTGTATAATATAACAGAATATCTACCATCCAATATTATACCCTATTAAGGTTTATAATGCCTGCATAAGCATTGCTTTGCCCCATATCCCTTCACTTTCTCGCCGGGGCAGCGCTTTGAATCGGAATGAAGGTCATATCGTCCGGAACTAAAGATCATTCGGCAGGGTTTCTCATGAATATATAATGAATTTAAATGGTTATTGGGTTTCCAACCTTCAACGTCTCTCGACTCCTTTTTGCATTTTAGGACACACGAGGAACCGTGTCTTTTAAAGCGGTCTTATCGGCAGAGATCCCAAGATCAGTCTTACCCTCAAGTCCGTCTAATCGTTGTGAAAAGTTACGCTTGTCTAATCTCCCTAGAGCTATACAACGTTCATGGGCTAAGGTGGAATCTCACTGTATATCTCTTTAGAAAGAAGATACAATCTAGGACGAGGAAAGGTTAGACAAAAATGCAGGGCTACTGTATGTGTTTCAAGCAACTTTTCACTACAACTGTTATTTTCAGACACGACAAAAAAAGATGCATGTATTAGAAGTAGACGATACGTCCTCGCCGTCCCGGAGAAGTGCAGGATTTAATTACAAACCTTTGCTAACTGCCTCTTTCTAAATTATATTGTCTTTGGTGTCAATACGCGATAGTGGAATTAATAGGAATTAGATGATATTCCTAAAGTAATCCTTTTAGCCGTATGGATCGAGCTCCTGATCCATAGCTATTGAAACCGAAGCTCAGATGTGCTTGGAAACTCGATTCCGCTGGGAAGCTGTAAGCAGAGGGATGGGCTCTTATTAGTTTTGTGCAAGCAGGCATTATAAATCAAAATGACACAAATTGACTATATCTGCTTGGGCTTACCATTGGGAGGGAATATGCTCAGATAGTAATAAATATAAAATAATTATTGTGTCTCCGATGCCGCCACCCTGCTTGACCAACTGCCAATAAGACGCCTGGGCGTATTTATCAAAATTTACAGCGCAACCTTTGCTTGGGTAAATGTGAGGCGTTTTAGCGTCACATCAGTGTCTGAGATGGTGTGAGGACTTAAGTGTTGCTCTTTTATTATAAATCAGCCCAGAAGGGTATTTGGCATGTTTTTATTAAATCACTTTGATTTGATGACCAAGATTAGTTGAATTCATTTTGCCCGAGTCCTCAGGACAAAGCGACCGTCTAGAGACATTAACCAGTTAAACGAACGATCTCATCGTCCTCACTCTAATTATGTTCTTATCCCTTCGTGGAAGTGCGCTGATTGTGCTCTTGTGTCCTGTAGTCTTCCTGTGTCCAGGCCTCCTGAGGGGTGTTTACCAAAGCGAGCACTTGTTCGAATCTGATCACCAGTCAGGCGCCTGGTGTAAAGACCCTCTGCAGGCCTCGGAGAAGATATACTACATGCCCTGGACGCCGTACCGGACAGACACCCTCACCGAGTACTCCAGCAAGGAGGACTTTATCGCAGGACGACCCACGACGACGTACAAACTCCCCCACCGGGTGGACGGCACAGGCTTCGTAGTCTACGACGGCGCGCTCTTTTTCAACAAGGAGCGCACGAGAAACATTGTCAAGTTTGACCTGCGTACGCGCATCAAGAGCGGCGAGGCCATCATCGCCGGGGCCAACTACCACGACACGTCGCCCTACCGCTGGGGTGGAAAGTCGGACCTTGACCTGGCGGTGGACGAGAATGGACTGTGGGTGATCTATGCCACTGAGCAGAACAGCGGTCGCATAGTGGTCAGCCAGCTGAACCCCTACACGTTGCGCGTGGAGGGTACATGGGACACAGCCTACGACAAGCGCTCAGCCTCTAATGCTTTTATGATCTGCGGTGTGCTCTATGTGCTCCGGAGCGTCTACGAGGACGACGACAGCGAGGCCACAGGCAACAGGATTGACTACATCTACAACACGGAGCTTTCCAAGGATGGCTACCTAGACATCTCGTTTCCCAACTCGTACCAGTACATCGCCGCCGTAGATTACAACCCCAGGGACAACCTGCTCTACGTCTGGAATAACTACCACGTGGTTAAATACTCGCTGGATTTCGGGGCACTTGACACTCGACCAGGTAAGCTATCTGTGCATGCGTATTATTTTTTATTACCCTCGAGTGTGTTTGTGTGAAGGTTAGACAGGTTCTTAAGCCATGTGTTGACCCTTTTTGATTCATACCAAATGTGAGAAAATGTTTAAACAGATCGGCGGAGTTGAGGCCACTTGGGGCAGGAGGTGAAAATAGTCCTGGTATCCTTTATTTCACTCGAGAGTGGAGTGAGCATGCAGCGTGAGGAGGAAATTTTTGGTGGTTGTAGCAAAAGTTTTGCCTGTTGTGTCACTAATGCAGAGTGGTAAAAGGTTGACGGGGTTGGGAATGAAATATGTACGCTTAATAGAGTCGCGAACAAAAGGAAACCGGATTGTTATTGTGTCTTTTTTCATCTCGTGTCATTTTATTTTTTTTTCGTCAAGCTTGCGGTAATTATTTGGTGGTAATTATGATTCCTCTAAGTGTGACGTTCATTTTTTTTTTTTTTTTTTTGCTATTACTAATAAACATGCCTGCCAGCTGTGAGAGAAATGTTGCTACTTCTCTAGAGTAATTACTCGAGTGAACCATTTGAAGTCTCACCAGAACAAAAAAAAAAAAGAAGAAAAGGAAAAAAAAAAAAACATCTCGTTGATTAAAAGAAGTTCTAATTACTTGCTGTGGTTATTCTGGCTCTGAGTTGTTCTTTCTTTGCAGAGCCGATGTAATTGCTATTGCCTGTTTTAAATTATTTATTTAGTTGTTCTATCCTGATCGCGGTCAGCGTTAAAAAAAGAATAAACGAGTGTTTAGCTGTTTTGAATTGCTTTTTCTTTTTTCAGTCATGCTAGAAACCACTTCATTATTCCCCCTTGACAAAGAGAGTATCTTTTGAAGCTTTGAAAGCAGCCATTAGTATCGTGACTTAGCTTCCTTCCAATACCTGTGCATCGTTTGGCGCTCGCGTCTTGGGAATCAGCTGCTGAAATTGTGCGGCGCTTGCTTAGCACGTTATAGGTAGCAGGTCAGTACGTTTTATTATTATTAATAATAATAATAATAATAATAATACATTTTATTTATATGTGCCATTCAAGCACCAAGGACTCTTTCCATTGTAGATAAAAGGTAACAAACTGAAAGCAGCAATTCAAAACAAAATCAATAAAAAATAAAATCGTAGACAGTGATGATCTGCAAGATAAAATAAAATGAATCAACTCAACTGCGTACTGTATTATTAAGTTGGAACAGAGATGTTTCTGATTGGTGCCCCTGAACGAGTCAGAAGATCGCGAGTTGAACTCGCACATTTGCCAGTAGTAATGGGAAGTTTAAATCATTTTAGTGACTCGGTTCTTTGAATCTCGTTCATCAAAATGAACGAATCTTATTTCGAGTCATTTAGTTCATTTCATTCTTTTGATCAGAAATAAAATAAAATGTTACATTTTCAATAAACAGACCCCCAATACGTCTACATACATACGTTTTGGTTAAAAAAAAGCTGTATTATGGCAATAACTGTATTATGATAAACAGAATGAGCAGCTCACCTCTCATATCTTCTGGTCCTAATCGTCCGTTTTTTTACTGTGTAATCCACTGCATGGGAGTCATGTGACAAAAGAATGAACAATTCGGACCAAAGACTCGAAGGTAACTACAGTACTTGTTTCTGTTTCCTGTACAATAACCTACGGAGTTTTTGCGATGCTTTGCGCATGCGCGCCCAGTAGAAAATGAACGAATCACTCTCCGAAACGACTCGTTCTTCTGAGTCACGTTAAAGATTTGTTCAAAAAGAACGAATCGTTCATGAACGACCCATCACTACTTGCCAGAGCTCGGCGAAAACCTTTGGGTTCATTCCTGTTTAAAACCAAGATGGCTCTCGAGTGGTGACAATCGTTCGACCCTTGTCAAAGTCGGCCATGCTTGGAAGTTCAAGAGAACAAAAATGGTCTCCAGCTAATCATGGGAATCTGAGTTCACGAATGTGAAAGACAGCATCTTTGAGAATGTTACTTTGTCCTGTTATGTGGAAAAGATGAAAAAGAAAAGAAAAAAAAAAAGCACTTAGCCTTCTCCCTTGCCTTGTTGATAGCTGCACTATCATAAAGGAGAGCCAGCTAGTTTGTCGGAATTG
This sequence comes from Clarias platycephalus, assembly GCA_030068275.1. Lineage (NCBI taxonomy): Eukaryota > Metazoa > Chordata > Actinopteri > Siluriformes > Clariidae > Clarias > Clarias platycephalus. The sequence continues at coordinate 11,321,357 of JAQQZT010000013.1, read as the reverse complement.
GCCGAAACCGAATTACAGCGATGTACGATGTTCATTTGTCCCACTAACCTGTCAGACCAAATTTCCAACCCGGTACCATCATCCCTATATGCTCAATTTATCTTCATCTCCTTTGGCAAGCTGTATCCCTTTCAATATCGCTCCCTTTTCCATCTCCCTCTACATCTGCTCGACTACTACTGCCCCGCGCATTAACAACAGCGATAATGAGTTAGCGCCGGGGTTGTGCTGCGCGCGTACGCCTGAGATGTGCACGCGCCCTCCGTGAGCAGCGGGGCAGTAGCCATTGTGCCTAATTGCTTCCTTCTTAAGTTCCTGTTTGGCTCGCCTTGCAGAGATGCAGCCACGGGGCCACGGTTCTCGCCTACTGCTTATTAAGTGAAAGTGCTCAAAACGGTGTTCTTAAACACATTAGCTACTCTGGGCTCAGGAGGTGACCTGACTGTAAAGTGCCAAATCTCCTCTCTTCGGGAATGAACTCGCCTTCACACCGCTATACTTAACGGGAAAGCAGGGCTTCCTGAGCGGGCGTGTGCTTGTGTAAATACAGACCGGTGTGTGTATCAGGCCCAATGTCACCTGTGCCTCGTAGGTGTGTAAGACTGATCTGCATGCTCACTGGAGCTCGCAGCGCAGCGCATCCTAGCACCGGGCAAGTATTCCCATCACAGCTGTGGCCCCACTGGTGTGTTTGTGTGTGTGTGTGTCCTAATATAGAAAACCTCGAACAAACTAAACTTGCTGACCTACCTTTCATATCCATACAAGAACACTGATGCGTCAATTAATTATTGTACGTGTATGATAACAAATTAAAAAAAAAATGGTTAATAGTTAATTCATTTATTTATTTTTAAATGTACCTGGTAGCTAGAATAATCTCGGCATATTAATCCGAGATACGCTCCAGATATCCAGTCCACATGATATGGCGGATCGATTTGTATCGCGACTTTTCACGATTTTATAAATAAATCCCCATTCAAAATTATCTTACCTGCCAATTTGTGAGCAGTTCACAGAGCACCCCCTGTAGGATCAAAAAGGAATTACAACATATTACCGCGTCAAATGCATTCAATCATCGACTTTACAGCACCTCATGTTACACGGTCACAGGAAGCTTACTTAGGAGACACCTCGGGCACTAGGTGGGGTACCAGTCCATCACAGGGCGCACGCGCACACTCACACTCATTCACACACGACGAGCAAACTGGGAACGTGGAACCAGTTAGCCTAATCTGCATGGGAGGAAACCGGAGTACCCGGAGGAAACCCCCAAAGCACGCACGCAGACCTGAGAAGGTTCAAGGCCACAGTTGCTCACCACACAAAAGAACCGTGATACTTTACAGAATATTAACGATCTCTAATAGCTAGTTATATTGGACAACATACCTGGACGTTACACGGATTATTAATATTCCAAACGTAAAAGTATATCTGTGTGCCAGACATAAAATGCTTCCTATTAAAAAGGGCAGTAAGTGCAGGTACAAGATAGGTGAACCTAATAAATTGTTCCATCGATGCAAGTCCTGTGCCTTGTGCCCTGAATTCCCTGAGATAGGTTCCAGGCCCCCCTGCGACTCGACACAGGATAAGCGGCGTGGAAAATGAAAGAATGAATCGATGCAACTCATAGAGGAGATTTTAGCTCTGCCTTATTGTTCTCGATTTAATCGGATTCAAAGCAAACTCCAAGGTCAGCGTGTTGAGCGATCTCTCTCTCTCTCTCTCTCTCTCTCTCTCTCTCTTTATCTTTTTATCTTTTTCTCTCTGTCAGTGTTCCTGCATTCCAAGTTTGAGGATCCTCGTCTCCACAGCGACAACCTCACGCAAACCTGTTCCCTTTAAATAAAAAAATGTATAAAACACTTAACAGAAATACATATTATTTACCTTGAGTTCAGAGAGTTTGTGCTTTGAAAGTGGACAGATGAGCACAAAAAAAAAGAAAAAACCCTGAAATGGGGTTTTTTGTTCATGAGCGCGTTTTGTATCGTTACTCTTAAAATGATTCAGTTTTTCTGAGAAACGTTTTTGTTCTGGGCTTGTGTGTGTGTGTGGGTTTGCATCACATGGATGAGGATCCTCGTTGTTTTGCTTGCTGCCTCAGTGACGAACATCTATAGAGCTTTATACGTATATCCACAGAGAAACCACACACTTGTCTTAGCCAGGTCTGAACAAGACCATCTTCCTGAAAGAAACTCATTTCCAGCGCAGTAATGAAGACGACTTCTGAGGGAGAGCTTACCTCATCCGTCTGTCATCTTCGACCCTTCTCTCCTCTCCTTTCCGTTATGGATGACCTTCGGATTCCACCTCCGTGACCTTTTCTCTACTCTCTTCTCTCGTCACGTCGTTAGTGTGATGTAATGTTGTCGCCGGTGCATGCTCGAGATCGGGAAAGATAAAAAGGACAATGACAGAGCCTCCAGAAGCATGGTCTGCGAGAGGTTACAGGCGCTATGGAGACAGCTGAGGGACACACCCAGGCAGAATGATTAGTGTCCTGCAGTTTCCACTGGGATTTACTTGCTCTATAACTCGCTCTAGTGCAGCTCCGAGAGGCATTACGGATATTGACTGCAGCTAAATGTTCACCATTTTTTAATAACTGCCCCTGTGAGGCACTCGAGAAAGAAAATGGTGCAAACGCCAAGTGGAATCATTATAGTGTTATACTGTGCACTACTATTTCTCGGGCTGATGATAATGTAAATGAGGCTATATAACTATATGTGATCGCAGAAAGTTGGATGAGCCGGTGTCCTTTGTTTGTCCTGTGTACTTATTTGTACAAAATAATAATATTGAAGTATGAACATTATAATAATTCAAGAGAAATTACACATTAGTATAGAAAATGCTACAACCAGAAACTGACCGGTTTCTGTCATAACATTGATTTAGCAAAATGTGGTATTTATTATGTCTTGAGGCGGTCTTGACTGTACATGGTGTTGTTCCTGACTTGGAACCCACTGGCTATGGTCTTGGTATTGATTTAGAGTCCACTGGCTGTGGTCTTGGTCTAGACTTAGATTCCACTGGCAATAGTCTTGGTCTTTAATCGGTATTGACTGGAAATCCACTGGCTATGGTATTGGTTTAGACTCAAATTCCACTGACTATGGTCTTGGTCTTGACTTGTCCTTGACTCAGAATCCACTGGTTATGGTCTTGATTTGGCCTTGGCTCAGATTCCACTGGCTAAAGTCGTGGTCTTGAATTGGTATGGACTGGAAATCCACTGGCTATGGTCTTGCTCTTGACTTGTTCTTGACTTAGAATACAAGTCTTAGTCTTGAATTGGTATTGACTGGAAATCCACTGGCTACAATATTGGTTTTGACTCAAAATCCACTGGCTATGGTCTTGGTCTTGACTTGTTCTTGACTCAGAATCCACTGGTTGTGGTCTTGATTTGACCTTGGCTCAGATTCTACTGGCTATAGTCATGGTCTTGACACGCACTTGATTTGGAATCCACTGGCTATAGTCTTGGTCTAGAATTAATATTGACTGGAAATCCACTGGCTATAGTCTTGGTCTTGACGAATCCACTGGCTATGCTCTTGGTCTTGACTCAGGTTGGACAGGTTTTACACCCATCTTGAAGCACAGCATATCTCCACAGTATATCTGGGCTTGGAACCTGCACTAGAGGAACTTTGGCTTCAGCAACCTCTAAGTGGCTGGGATGGTTTCCTGACCAGAAATAGAACTCAACCTTTAGCGGTGAGAGTGACACATAGCCACTAGTGAACCTTGGAAACACGTCAGGGTAAAAAGTAAAATAATTACTATAATGTACTGTACACACAAATACCAATATATGAATAAACTACATCCCTGGACAGGATAGAGTGGTTAAAAAAGAAATTAATAAGTATGTATTACTAATAATTCAAAAATAATTATGACTCAAAATTGTGATGAATACTATCAGCTACACACCCCCCCTCTCTCTTTTTCTGCCACTCTCCCTCTCTCTTTTTCTCTCGCTCCTTTTCTCTCTTCACTGTCTGTCCACTGTCTTTGAGTTTGAGACCTCTTAATCTCTGCCATCTGCGGATCATGGCACCCGCCGTGGTCTGTTTGGCATCCAAACCCCCACACACATACACACACTAGCTGTCTGGCATTCGCATATCGCATGCGCGGGCTGCCATCTGTGTGTGTTTGCGTCTTGTATATGCATGTGTGAAAGACACCGAGTGGGAAAATGGCAGCTCTGGTAAGAGGCTACAGTTCTCTTGGGGTCTGTCCTCGTGTCCTGGAGTGGTTGTGTCATTGTGCAGTGCGCCACTCACTTCGGAAATCGCTCCTCTTGCTGACAGCTCCTTCAGCTCCAGAATGCTTAACTACTATACAAACATGCAGTGTGTGTGCGTGAGAGAGAGAAAGAGAAAGAAAGAGACAGAGAGAGAGAGAGAGAGAGAGAGGGAGAGACTGCGACTGTGAGTGTGTTCTCTAAAGCAGCTTAGAAACCCTGGATTTTGGTAAGCACTCTCAAAGTAATTACAGCATACAAACATTACCTCTCTTCTCCTTCACACTCTCTCCTTCTCTCTCTTTCAAGCTGTATTCCTCTCCCTCTCTTTTGAGTTCCATGATATTTCCTCCTTTTTTTTTTAATGAATTCACACAGAAAGTTCTCAGAGATACTTAGTGCTTTTGAAGTTTCCACATGACGCATTGTGTAGCCCGGCGGAAGTTCCGCAGACGTTTCCGATTGGTCATTATTATTCAACCAGCGGATGACTTTTATCTCCAGATTTAGATCTCGGACAGTCTGTTCAAAGGCCCCGAGGGCTGAGGGTTTGAGCTGTTCTTTTCATTCTTTTTGTGAAAGATTCATGCGAGATCAAGTAGGTGAATTAACTCACCATTCATCTGAAATAAATCCATGCACTGTAGAATTAACCGCGCAGTTCTGAGTCAACTTAAAGCTGTAGGTCTGGGTTATAATCAGTATAAAACTAAACAACGAATGACCTTTTTTTTTTTGTCGACGTACTTATCATGATGTCATTCAAGCAAGCAAAAAAAACAACAACAACATTTGAATTGCAAATTTGGTTCAACGCATTTGCTTGAATGGTGCCTCGGACCAATAAGATGGCACGGTTGGTCCAACGTTTCTTCAGTTTCGCTGAAGTTTACTTTGCACATGGAATTGGTTCCTATTTACTGTTTAATGGTCCAAAATCCATGTACAGAAGATGAAGATGTACTGAATTGCGACATGCATGACATCCTGTCGCACAGCACGTGTACATCGTTCCCCGACACCAAGTTTGGACTTCTTCACTGTGTACTTTAAAGCTTTTTAAAAATTGAATTACTGATGTTTTTTTCCGACACTGTGGCGCTATGAGGTACTGGTGCCAACTCTGCTTTTAGGGTAACGTTGGAAAGACTTTGGTTTAGAAGAAGCTCCACTGTTTGATCCACTCCATGTATATTCAGCTGGTTGGAAGATTTTAAATGATGAAAAATTCTTTGTCCGCACTGGATAGCAGAGTATTTTGGGTTTGTTTTTTTTTTGCTAAAATGCACTTCCTTGTATTTTAGGTATCCGAACAGGAAGTGATCAAAAACTACCATACTGGTAAAGCTGACCTGTCCATTTCTATTAACAGTTCTTTCACTGTCTACGCGCTGTTTCTTATTAAGAGATAGGATAGGCTGTTTATGAGCCGGTGAGGGTGCACATTGGGTTATTAGCGATTGGTATTTGCCTGATGAGCGAATTAATTTGTCTGAAACCAGATATCGCCTGCCGTGGGCAAGTGTCAATATTAAGCCATATTGTATATAAAAATATAATCAAATTTAACTAGTTAGCTTAAAAAGTTATGTATAGCTACTAGTATCATTGAAGCACACACCAACAAGTGGCAAAATCAAACCTAACCTGATTCAGCCCTATGTGACCCCTAGTATCAACAATATTGAATGATACAACAACAACAACAAAAAAAAACATTTTTTGAGATCATCAAACAAATCTAAATATTACACAAAGATTTTCCCGAGTAAATACAAAATGCAGGTTTTAAGTGAACCTTAGGGGGAAAAAAGCTCAACCTGAAAAAATTTAATTGAACTGTGATTTTTGGAAAGCTGAGTAAGACTTCACTTGTCACACCCAGACCTGCTTACCGCCAGACCTGTTGAAACAAGAAAATACTTCAATAGAACCTGCCTGACCAAGTGAGACACACTAAAAGTTCTCAAAAAGCAACACAATCTAGAGAAATTCAAGAACAGACGAGAAACAAGTCAAATGTTTGGTCAGTCAATTGATTTATTTTCTACAGTCGAGAACAATATAAACTACTGTATAAAACCGCATGCGGAATATATTTACAACAACATTAAGTAACAACAGCAATTTTAAGACATGAAGGTCAGCTGTTCTGGAACAGTTTTTGCAAGAACAGTATTATCGAGTTTTTGCAAATCCCTTTAAGCACCATGATGAAACTGTCTCTCATAAAGACCATCCCAGGAAAGCAAGACTAAAACTTACTTCTGCTGCAGAGGAGAAGTTCATTTAGATTTGGATTTACCAGCCCCCAAGAAATCTGCATTTTGAAGACTTTACAAAAGCATGAGTAGCAGACACATCTCAATATCAATTGCTCACATATTGTTGTAGAAAGAGATAAAACATAGGAAAGAAGGTGTGTCCAAACTTTTGACTAGTACTATATATATATATATATATATATATATATATAAAACCCAGATGAAATGGTGCAAAGATGAAGTCACCTAAACACAGACTATGTTGATGAGTAAAGTTTGACATTTACTCACAACCTCTTGTTTATCATTCGATACAGAACATTGGAAAAGTTTCAGAGAGCCACCTACTTGCATGTGTTACACTTTTTCATGCCAACCATGTCCACTTTTTTTTTTCCTTGTAAATTAATTGATGGCATATAATTCAATGGCGTTCATTTCTGTTAACGGCTGCCAACACGTGGTGGTGCTTCCTCTCAGAAGATCTCTAGCGCTGATCGCTAACGTCAGCTCTCAGGGTGTCTAATTGAAAGTTTAATATTTAAGAGAGAGAGAGAGTGATAATAATATCAGTTAATCTGAAAGCTTATGAAGACATACATGTTTGTGAGAGTGGTAGGATTTCTGTGCGTGTGTGTGTGTGTGTATATGTTTGTATGCACGTTCACACCTTTTCCTTGGCGCCGTCTTATCTAATGAAGGCAGCTTGAACAATTAAACAGTGACCTGGTTCAGGTGATTAGTGCTGAGTCATGTCACATTAAAACTCACAAATAAACTTCCCTTGGATAGTGTGACGCTAGCTGCTAATGCTAATCCTTAATGCTAGTCCTGAGATGAAAGATTTAGGCATTCTTAATAAATTAGTAAAAACAGGACGGTATCTGCTCCCCAGGCGTTTATTCACTGTTAGCAATATTAGCGATGGTAGCACTATTAGCAAAAACATTAGGTGAAGTATTAAAACTGTATTAACACTATATGCTAATGCTAATCATTTCTGAGGTGAAAGGTTTAGCATCTGCATAAGACAGCTAACTCTGCTAACTGCTATAATTCTTTTTCTTTCTCACACACATTTGTTTAGTGCAGCTAAATCTAAACCTAGCCTTAACCTCAGTATTCCTAATGAAACCTTTTGACTTTATTTTTTATTTTTTAGTCACACAACTCTTTTACACAGATAGCCCGCTAGGGCCAAATGTATTATCCGCTACGCAGATTTCTATTTACCGTTAGGAACATTAGCAAAATTAGCAACAGTACCAATTTCTATAAGTGCTTACCTCCTGCAGGCCTATTTGGTATTCAGGTTAGCTTTTGTGACTGAAAGTCTCCTTGTAATATGCTAATCCTGCGTCCTGACCTCCCCCTCGGCAGAGTAAAGCTTTGCCTCATATGTCATAACTTCCCGCCGTCATCTCCCAGCATTTAGGGCTACATGTCAAACACGAGAAACGATAGCCGTGTAACCTAGGAATGGAGCCGAGCTCCGAAAACGCACTCCAGCCAGAAGGTAATTGACCTAATTTAGTCCAGATGCGGAGCCTCTGGATGTTGACCCGAAGCTCACCAGAATTGGGAGAATTGCAATCTAGGTCCTGTCTCCTCCATGTATCATTCTATACGAGCTGACAGGGGATCGTTTTAAGCGATCGTTTTAACTATCCTGCAGAATCGTGCCCCCGCTGACGGGTGACTTATTCAAGCTGGCATGCAACACTGAAATGAAATCCAGCTCCAAAGGAACCAAGAACGTTTTTTTTTTTTTATTCCAGACTGGTTCATTCACAGAGCTTTATTATAACATTGATGTAAATCGGACAGTATTATGTTATACGCAGGTGCGTAGTGGTAAGGTTGTTTGTTGAAGGTGGATGATGACTATTGATATTAAAGGCTTGTTTTAATGAGTGATCGGTGGTAATATTTGTGTGTATATGAACATTTGTGTTTCTTGACTAAAATTGCTTTGAAAATTGACGGTTTTTACTTGTACGTATTGGTGGTTGGTTGTACAATTTGATTATTGACAGTAAATGTAGGTGTTTGATGGTTGACATTGATGGTCAATGATAATACAGTAGTTTGGTTTTTGGTGGTAAATGTAGATGTTTGATGGTGGGATGGTGGCTTAGTGGTTAGCGCTGTCTCCTTGCAGAGTGCATGGAGTTTACATATTCTCCCCACGTTTGGCGGGGTTACTCTGGGTTCTCCGGTTTCCTCCCACAGTTCAAAGACATGTACGTAGTTCAGCTAATTGGTGTTCCCAAATATCCAGTAGTGTGTTATGTGTGTGAGTGTTGACAGGAGGTCCTACCACGGTCGTAAAATGGGAATAAATTCAGTGCTAATCACTGAATAGTAGGACTAGAGAGGTTCCTACATGGATGGATGGATGGATGGTTGTAATGCTTTGGGGATTGATTTGTGGATTTCACTTTTTGATTGTAAATGTTAGCTGTAAATGTTGAGTATTGATTGTAAATGTAGATGATCGATGGTTGATTGTGATTAATGATAGTATCTGTTTTTTGGAACTTAAAACCGTTTTATGACTGGTGATGATGCTGATGCTGGTATTTGGTATATTGAAAGTAAATATTGATGTTAAATGCTTGTAATTCTTTGGCATTTGATGGTAGATTTTAGGTTTTGGTTGAGAACATTGGTGTTTGTTGGAAAAAGTTTGCGCTTGAGAGTGAATTTTGGTGTTCAGTGGTTTATATTGGTGTTTCTTGGTGAATATTGGTATCTTTAATATTTTTTGAATAGTGATACTTGTTACTTTATCTTATCAAGCAAAGCATCGAACTCCTATGCATCGTCTCCTCCATATATTGAACTATATAACCTGACAGGGGCTCGTTTTAGCATTTTATTTTGTAGATGTGTGCCCCCCACTGTCAGGCGTTCAAGTCATGCAACTCATGCCGCCACACAACACTGACACGGGATCCAGCTCTGGAATATCCGAGAACGATTGTTTTGACTGGAGAAAAAGGACCTCCTGCACTGTTGGTGGCGAAATGAAATGCTAACGATGTTAGACTGGTCCTCCTTGATGTGGGGAGTCATTAAAAATGACAAGGCCTGCTTGCACAGTAATGAGGCCTTCCCAGCACTGAAGGAAGTGTGTCTTAATTTCCTTGCTGCTGGAAGACGAGGAGAGGTGGGCATAATTAAGGCAAGGCTGAGATCTTTAAAGCCTCGAATTTACCAGAATGATGCTTTGTCTTGCGACTGGAAAAACGGCATTGAGGACTGATGTGAAGTAATTGGTATTCCTTGTGATAGATATAGATATATATATATATATATATATATATATTATTTTTTTAGCAGACAAAAATAACAACATGAGTAATACTGTATGTTGTGCAAAACTTGGATGGCTTGTAAATTACGAACGTTTAGGATGAAGAGAATATTGAAGAGCCGGAAATTCCTTTCCAGTATAAAATTTCTATTTATCCCCAAAATGGGTGGTTGATTTATTTCTTGGGGAACCATCACATACTGTATACTGTATGGAGACTTTTCCATTCAGAGTTCCATATATCTCTTAAAGGAAGCCAAGAACTGGCCAAGGAACTCGCCAGACATGGGTTCCATGAGGTGAAGTAGAAGAATACGAGCTAGAAAACATCAATTTTAACATTGTAGGATGAGCTGTTATGGAACGTTTGTGTTGTATTCTGGTATAGTGGTGGAAAAGAAAAGTTTGAATGGTATTTACTAATGACTTTGATAGATTTATTATGAAATTAAAGCAGCAGAAGTTTGGTTCCTAGGTTGAAGGATTTTCTGTAGATTACTCATTAAGAACTCACTAATCTTTTGTCAAGCATATGGATGTGTTCCACAGCTCAGTTTTCTCTCCCTTCCTCTTTTCTCATTCATTACTTATTAGCGAACTCTCCCTCTGTAGCTGTTCTTTTAGTGCTTGCATATGGTCACCAGACAGATGGAGGTGCCATAATTATCACTTTCCGGAGACAAACGTGTGAATGACATGTGTAGTAGGGGGAATTACAGTATGCTGGATTCTTTCATACGCTCTCATACACACCTCTTCCATGTTAGCTGTACTCTCATAGACATATTCAGTAAACATATTCAGCTTGTGTTTCTTTACTATACACATATAGTTTTTATGTGTAGCAAAATGGATGTGTGTGTGTGTGTGTGTGTGTGTGTGTGTGTGTGTGTGTGTGTGTGTGTGTGTGTGGGTATGAGAGAGAAAGAGCGAGATGCTGGCTATGGGCCCATGTGTCTCTTCAGTGCAGTTTGGTGGAGTTTGAGGTGTTTGTAAAGTGAAATGGATCCGGAGGTTCAACAAAATCGGGTCAGGGGTGTTTTAGTTCTGACAGGGTAACTAAAGCTCTGAGCGTGCCAGCGCAGAAATTCTGCTCTGAACGTCAACAAACTCAAAGCCTGTGTTTGAGCGCGGCACCTGTGTGTGATCAGCGCAAAGCTTAAAGAATCCTTTTCCCTTTTCACACTGGGTTATTTGGCTTGTCATTTTTCCCACAATGTGTTTTTTTTTTTATTGTTTTTTATTTTATTTTATAAAACCGACAGCATCTTAATGTCAATATGGTAGTGAAGTGCTTAAGTTGTTGTAAAGTGTAATTCTGGATGTAATGTTGCTGAAGTTTGGTAAATATAGGTATTTGGTGCCGATTGTTAATTTAATTGTAATTTTTTTTTTGTGAACATAAATGTAAATGTACATGTAATATTGTTAGCGTTTTTATTCTAAACATTGGAGTATTTGATGGAGAATGTTGACTTCTGAGGGTAAATGTTGGTGTTTAATGTTGATAGCTTGTTTTTTTTATTGTGAACATTGGAGTATTTGATGGAGAATGTTGACTACTCTTGGTTAATGTTGGTGTTTAATGTTGATAGATAGTTTTTTCCCTTTTTTTATTATGTATGTTGGTGGAAAATGTTGACATCACATGGCTAATGTAGGTGTTTAAAAATTGATACTGTAGCTTGTTTTTTTAATTGCGTACATTGGTTTATTTGATGGAGAAGGGTGACTACTCATGGTAAATATAGTTGTTTACTTGTAATAGTTGTTTTTTGATTGTGAACATTGGTGTATTTAATGAATAATATTGTCTACTCAAGGTAAATGTGAGTGTTTGTGGTCACTTATACTGCTACTCATGGTAAATGTAGATCTTAAATTTAAATATTTGATTGAGAATGTTGACTATCTATGGTAAATGTTGGTGTTTAATGTTGATAGCTTGTTTTTTTTGTTGTTGTTGTGTATGTTGGTGTATTTGGTGCAGAATGTTAATAGCTTGTAATAGCTAGTCTACCAGAGCCTCCAATAACAAACTGGACTCCATTTTAACTTCCAGTCTCGCACAGTATGATGCAGATCATTTCCTGTTATCTGTTTCACCCAGATGAGGATGGGTTCCCTGATGAGTCTGGTTCCTCTCAAGGTTTCTTCCTATTATCATCTCAGGGAGTTTTTCCTTGCCACTGTCACCGTCGTCCTCGGCTTGCTCATCGGGGACAGTCTTATCATTTTGATTCATACACATTCACATTTCATAATTTCATAAAATTTTATTGAATTGTGTATGTTGGTGTATTCGGTGGAGAACGTTGACAACACATGGTAAATGTATGTGTTTAATGTTGATAGCTTGTTTTTTTTATTGTGTATTTTGGTGTATTTGATGGAGAATGTGGACTAACTATGGTAAATGTTGGTGCATTTGGTGGAGAATTTTGAAAAACCTTGGTAAATATAAGTGTTTAATGTTGATAGCTTGTTTTGATTGAGTACATTGGTGTATTTGATGGAGAATGTTGACTACCTATGGTAAATGTTGGTGTTTAAAGTCGATAGCTTGTTTTTTTAGTGTGTATGTTGGTGTATTTGGTGCAGAATATTGATAGCTTGTTTTTAATTGTGTATGTGGGTCTATTGATGGAGAATGATGACTCTCTATGGTAAATTTTGGTGTTTAATGTTAATAGCTTGTTTTTTATTGTGTTTGTTGGTGTATTCAATGGAGAATGCTGGCAATGCATGGTAAATGTGTGTGTTTAATGTTGATAGCTTGTTTTTAATTGTGTACGTTGGTGTATTTGGTGGAGAATGTCAACAACACACGGTAAATATTGCCGTTTAATGTTGATAGCTTGTTTTGATTGTGTACATTGGTGTATTTGGTAGAGAATGTTGACTACCTATGGTAAACGAAGGTGTTTAATGTTGATAGCTTGTTTTTAATTGTGTCTGTTGGTGTATGTGATGAAGAATGTTGACTACTCATTGTAAATGGTGTTTAGTGTAATAGTTGTATTTTGATTGTGAACATTGGGGTGCATAATGATCAACAATGTTTTCGGCGGTGAATGGCGGTGTTAATGGTGTTTGGAGGTGAATGCTAGTGATGGATGTTTGATGCTGGTGATTGGTTATTAATATTGGTGAATGAATGTTTGGTTGACAGATTCTGCTATTTTTGATGTTGGGGTTTGAAGGTATGTGTTGGTATTTGGTGTAGTGTACTCTATCAGTGACTAGTTTTGAATGTTTTTTTGTATTCGGTGGTGGATTTTTCGTCATCGGGTAGTTAATTGTGGTGTTTTGTCACGACCGGGAGACATCAAGGCTTGTAGATTTGATCTATGCCCCTTATTAAATCTTTATTCACTCCCTCTCTTTCTTTCTCTTCCTCTGTTCCTCTCGCTGTCTGTCTCAATTAGACGCTCAGCGCAGCCTCATAAAGTGCTGCTGGCAAAATTAATTTCAGCTCCTTATTTTGCAATCACCGTGTGTGTATGTGGGTGTACGTGTTAGCGCGCGTATTATAGTCTGTTTTCTTTCTAGGGCACGGGTGGTCAGCAGTGATACCAGCCATAGGCTGAGAGGATCGTAGAAAGCAGCACCGCGTGATTTACGATGTTTGTGCCATACACCTAATACAGCTGTGAGAGGAGCTTCAAGTGACGCATATCTAATCTACGAGCGTGTCAAGTAAACACACGGAACTCGAAATTAATGACACCCTGTTGTCCCAGGCACAATCTGCTTCCAGCATATCATTTCTCTCGCAAAATCCCACACCTTCAAATATGACCGAATGAGGCACATTGTGTTTTTTGGTGTCTTTGTACAGAATGCAAGAACTTTTTAACCCAAAAAAAAAAAAAAAAAAATCGATGTTGATAGCTGTTGGAACAAAGTATGCTGAGATTTATTCCAGTAAATAGAACGGAGACTCAATGGGAGACGCGGAGAGCCGTCATCACCTCTGACAATGCGAGTAAAAGTACTAAGTTGGGAAACAAATTCTGTCAGACCGCATTGTTCAGCCAACCAGTCAGCTAGCTATTATGTTAACATTAACGTCAGTCTACTTGCCAGATCCCCAACCGTGACCGATTTGATTGACAGCAACCTAAGGCTTTGTTCTGGCCATTTTTTCCTTTCTTTTCACAATGTACTGTATATTTCGTAAAATAAGACAAAATTAGTACTTGTGACGGGTAAGGTTTTTTTGAGGTGACTGAAACTGGTGTCTGGGGTGATTTGGGGGATGCTGGATTGGTTTAAAAAAAAAAAAAAAAAAAAAAAAGCCATTAGGTTCTTTATTTTCACTTTATATATAAGTGCAGTTACCATGGAAACAATTAACTCGTGGCAGAATCTACAAGGCAGCAACGTTTGACATAGTGAGATACATTGATATATATATTTATTTTTTTGTTCGTTTTTATTCTGACATGAACGACCTTGCTGGTGTGACTCAAGGTCATGTTTGAAAACACAGTTTTTTGCCTCATGTTAAAGGACGTGGCTGTTTCATGTTGCTTTGTTTCTATAGGTGTTCATCACACATGATATTCGTACTAAGCTTAAAGAACTGGACAGGGAAATGGACAGGAAGAGAGAGAGAGAGAGAGAGACAGAGAGAGGTATTTGTTGAAGACATCTTTCCCTCTAGTCCGCTTTGTTCTTGAGGCAATGTTGAACATTCGTATTGATTTGTTAGCCTAACTAGAGCGCTAGTGTGTATATGTGTATGTGTGTGGTGTTTTTATACCGAACACGTTGTAGCTGTCTCTCTCTCTCTCTCTCT
>JAQQZT010000013.1:11263104-11289976 GCA_030068275.1 Clarias platycephalus | reverse complement strand
TGTGCCCTAAGCCTCCTGGGATAGGCTCCAGGTCCCCGCGACCCTGAATAGAGGATGAAGCGGTATAGAAAATGAATTGAATTGAATGAATGATGTTTTATTATTTTTTTTACATGCATGGAAATATTCTTCCGTAATGTTATTTATTTATTATATTTGAATGTCTGTTTGAAAATAGTGCATGGTTTTGTACATTTTGTGCATAGTAATGCAGACATGACACGTACTGTACTGTATATAACAACATTGATACTACTGATTAAGGCAAAGTTTACAGGACGGTAGCGAGACAAGCAAGTTTGGAGACAAAAAAGACAGGAAGCAGAGCTGGAGGTGGGAGAACTGAAGATGCTGCGATTTTCTTTGGGAGTGACAAGAATGGACAGGATTAGGAATGAGTATATTAGGGGGACAGTGCAGGTAGGATGGTTTGGGAATGAGGTTGAAGAGGCCAGATTAAGACGATTTGGGAATGTGCCGAGGAGGGATGAGGGGTATATAGGGAGGAGTGTGTTAGAGATGAAAAGACAAAGGCCCAATAGGAGGTTTATGGATGTGGTGAGAAAGGTCATCCAGGAGGTTGGAGCGACAAAAAAAGATCTGGTAGACAGCATTAGATGGAGACAAATGGTTCTCTGTGGTGGAAGCATTCAAAAGAAGAAGAAGATGATGATGATTACATGGTACCTAAGACTTTCACACCTGCGTACAAGTGCATGTTTTTCTGGTCTTCGCCAATAATGATATTTGATACGGCAGCACGGTGGCTCACTGTTTAGCACTGTCGCCGATTCCCGGTCAGGTTTGATACCTGCCTCTGTGTGCATGGAGTTTGTATCTTCTCCCCGTGCTTGGTGGGTTTCCTCCATTGGGCGTTCCCAAATTTCCTATAGTGTGTGAGTGAGTGTGTGTGTGTGTGTGTGCCCTACGATGGATTGACACCCTGTCCAGGGTGTACCCCGCCTCGTGCCCTTAGTCTCCTGTGATAGGCTCCACACACCCCCTGACCAGGATAAAGCGGTATAGACCATAAGTGAGTGACTGACAGACTGATATATGATACTGATACCAAATTGAGTAGCCTGTTTAGTACGGTTGTAACAGTACTCTTAATTCGATTCACTGTAATCGCTTCACAATTTGAGCTCCATAGCAAAAGTAGACCTCCAAAACAGGCTAAAATAGCCGTTTTTACACACCCAAGGGCGTTTGAAATCAACTATAGAGCTCCTCTTACCGATAATAACACGATCAAGTTAATTTCATAATGCAGAATCCGTGTTGTTCTTCGCAATCTGGAACTGTCTGTCTATCAGACTTCACAAGCGCAGCTGCATTTTTGCCTAACAATGCAGACTCATCCTTACACCCCTGTTACTTAGGATTAAGAAGCATTAAGAATGTTTTTGGCTCAGTTTATGTCGCTTCCTGTCTGCTAGCAGTGAGTGAGTTTCTATGGTGGTTAAACAGGATGTATAGCAGTGACCCAGGAAGGATGAACTGATCGAGGATTAATTGATCGAACTGATTAATGTACTTATATGTTGGAGGATGCTTTCGTCCCTCCTCTCGAGCACAGTTTGCTGTCTGCTTTGCTTTTATTGCCATCATTAATTGTCAAATGTCACCAGATTGCTGTCACTTCACGTCGTCTCCTGATTAGCACGACGTCACACACGCGGCTTCTGTCATATAGCATCGACTAGATCCGTTTTCACGGAAGTTACTGTACAAAGACACCAGTATCCGAATCTGCGCATATTTACTCCCAATAATACAGATATCACTAGCTGCTAAGCCCTGATACAGTGTGTAAACACGTCAGTTTGCTGTCAGCATTTTACCCAAGATTATTTATTCCACATGGGTGGACAGGGACAGTTAATTGCCTGCGCGGGAATGATTGTCAGCAACGCCTGCGGCGGAGACGGCGCACGCGTAACTTCACCAGGTTCACCTGACTGGGGTGCGTTGCATCATTAGTCTGACCGTGCTAAATAAAAGCAAGGCAAGTACTGAGAGATGATGGAGCAGCAGCTGGTGGGTGTGTAAACAGAGGCATTGATTGCGACAGAGTGAGAGCGCCCAGGACGGTAATTGATTAGGGGAATGGGAGCGTTTTCTCCACTCTTCACCACACACAAGAGGGTCTTGTCTGCAAATCTGAACTCGCCAAGAAGACACTTCACAGCACACTTGCTTTTTTTTTATTTTTTTTACCCCCACCCCGTCAGACGTGCTCACGAGCACAGGACAGGATGGAAGATTTAAATCAGACAGGTTTGATTTCAGAGGCCAAAACAAAGAGATATCAAGACAAAACAAGCCAAGACAGATGAGGTGTTTACGTTTACAGTATTTGGTAGACGCTGGTTGGAAACCACGTCCTCACACACAGCACAAATAGGTCATGGTCTGAGAGTACCATTAAGCTTAAACCCTGCTATAAAGGAGATAGTGTAGGAGGTTTACACAGACATAAAACGTCCAGCATAAAACTGCTACTTTATACATTCACGGTATTTTCGTGACATTTGGCGCAGGTGCTAAACTGGCAGAGAGTAGGTCTGGTCTAAGGAAGGGATTGTGGCCTTTTGTAGCATTTGCATTGTAATATACCGTGTTGATTTAAGCATTAAGTATGTCATCAATATACATATTTCTATTTATTAGGATTAACTTTTTATTCACTTAATTATTTTTTTGTTATTCATATGTTTCATGTGTTTTCCTTAAGGTGTAATCCTGTTCTAGATTTAAACGTGAATGATTTATTGATAGATTGATAGATTTTTCAAATCAAGCGTACTATGAGGAGTGTTCCTCTCGCTTTCACACATTACCAGATTTGATTCTGAGCTGGAATAATCGCAATTAACCATGCTTTTAAAAATAAATGACAAATCTACAGTAGGTACGGCACAGGTAAATACATCAAGTTCATTCATGTTCAGAATAAACTTGGCATGATTTGCAGTGGAATTGTAGATGATTACATAATAATCGTTGGTACAGTTCTTGCAAACATTTTAAGCCACCCATCGTTCCTTCATACAGTATTTTGCTTCCCAAGAGCCATGTACATCCTACCGTTTTATAAGTAATACTTCGTATAATTCATAGATAATTTAAGGTGTGTGTCATTTTTTTCGGGATAATTATAAATCAGGAATTAGGAAAAAAACTTTTTCTTATAATATTTCAGTACTATTACGAAAGCAGACACAAATAATTGGATTCTTTAGTGTGAGTAATGTACTACAGTACATAGTTTATCTGTACATCTTTGTATATTTTATTAGATTACTTTCATTGACTTCTTTTAAGTGTTTATTAATCATTTTGTACACACAGTTTGTTCCTGTACAGTAGATATACATTTGAATATTTTAATTGCATCGATCAGATGACTTAATTATTTTATTTAATATGATGTTCATAATACAAGTGTATGAAATGAAGTGTTTGAAGAATTTTTTTTCATTTTGTAACCAATTTTTTAAAATGTTTTTTAAATTATTTTTTTCTAGCAATTACATCTCGCAAGTTTCTGTTATGTTTTCTGTGTAAGCAATTACTTTTAATTAAAATAAATTTTTCAGTATCATTTAGCTAGCATTTAGGCGCAGCATGTACCAAAATTTGCTAGCACAGACGTATGTTGCACCATGGTCTTTGGATGTAGAGAGGAAAATTCAGTTCGATCTTCCAATTTATCAACCAAAAATAAATCTGATTTTATTTTAAACAAAATAAGAATGAAGTAATATGTAATGGCTTCATCGCCCGACAAGACTACAGTCCAAAGTGAGATAAAATCAATAGGAATATAGTTTGAAACAGGATTTTTATTTTTATTTTTTTGCACTCCAGACATTATTTGAGGAAGATGATTCAGAGAAGAATAGGTAATGATTGGTCTAACAGTCCAGCAGAGAACAGAGAAGGGAGATGTCAGGAAGACATGAGGTGAATTTTACCAGCAAGACGTTTCAAAATCTGTTCATGATATCTGGAGGATGTTATATATAGAAGGACGTTATAAAGGGGAAGGTTTTATAGAATGTTTCCATCAGATTTCGATAAAGAAATTACACTGATGCACACTTTATGTATTGCAATGCATATGTTTTTACCTCTACACCTATTACAGTACATACAGTAAATGAAAAAGTATGAAAGTAGCTCCTGAGAGAAAGTACTACTTTGAAAAGCTACTATGTAAAAATTAAAACAATTGCAAAAATATTCATGCTTGCAGTAGGTATTCATCTGCAAAATGTCGAGAGCTTCAAGGAAGGCAAATAACTTTGCAAGGCTGTTTGAACGCTATTTGTTAATAAAGAAGGAACATCTGTAAAACATGACATACTTCATGCTTTGTTAGAGTTTGCTTATTTTCTTTATTTTGTTTCAACATTGACATTTTAATTGATGAATTTCAGAATTTTTTATGTTTTTTTTTTTTCTTTTTCAGATTCTCAGTTTAAAGTTGCGACAATTATTCCATAACACAGGGATGTGCATACACACATGCACACATGGGTTTCCTGTGCCCTTTGCGAGGACTGTTTATTTTATATATGGAATAACTTTCTGTACAATATTTCCATAATTGGGGTGTGAAGTTTAAACGCGTAGCTGTGTGATTGTATCATAGATTAGCTTTACGACTATTAGCATAGTCTCCGAAACAATAACGGATTCAGTCAAAACGTTATTACTGGTGACTGCCAGTTACACTTAGTGTAATAAAAGAAGGTTGAGTGGGAGAAAATAGGAGACTGAATCTGAATGTGTGTAGGATTAAGAGAAAGTAAATCACCCCCAAATGTCAGCAATTTGGCCATGTCAGCACAATGAGACTGCAGGATGTCACCCACATCACACATACGCGAAAGGCTATAGAGACACCTGCTCTGATAAGGCCAGAGTGATATCGGTATGTATGAGGGCAAGTACACGGAGCAGCAGGGTCAGAAGAACACACATACACTCATATGCACATACACACTTGTCAGAGTATGACATTGTGAGGACCTTCTGTTGACATAATTATTAATGCAGGAGGGACTTTGTTGGGACATTTGGTGGCCGCAAGGATATAAAACCGTGAACATGAACACACACACACACACACACACACACTATATAATAGGAATATAATAGGAGAGGCCTATTCTATTGTTGACACACACAAACACACACACACATTTGTCACTTGAATATGGCGTTATGAGGACCTTCTATTGACATAATTATTATTGATGTGAATGAATGCATATAACCTTAAACAAAATTTCTTTACTCAAAGGGAAATATTTTATTTATTTATCTATTATTATTATTATTATTATTATTATTATTATTTTAAGATCAAAGCAAAATTTGTTTAAAAAATAAAAAGAAAGATATAAAAAGAAAAAAGGTCTACTTATGGGGACTGGCTATGTGTCATTCCAATTATGTTTTTTTTTTAGAGAGTCCTATTCTACTGTGGACACACACACACACACACACACACACACACACGTCACTTGAATATGGCATTATGTGGACATAATTATTATTGATGTGAATGAATATATATAACCTTAAACAAAATGTATTTTATCAAAAGAAAAGTTTTAGTCATTTTATTTATATATATTAGATCAAACCATTAAAACAGTTGTTAAATAGAAGAAAAAAAGAAAAATGTCTCCTTGTGGGGACTGGCTAGATGTTATCACAATGGTGTGCTTTTTTCAGCTTTTATTTAAAACTGTTAGAGAGTCCTATTCTACACACACACACACACACACACACACACACACACACACACACACACACACACACACACACACACATTTGTCACTTGAATATGGCGTTATGAGGACCTTCTATTGACATAATTACTATTGATGTGAATGAATGCATATAACCTTAAACAAAATTTCTTTAATCAAAAGGAAACATTTTAGTCATTTTATTTTATTATTTTTTATTTTTTAATTTTTTTTATCAAACCACTGAAACATTTGTTCAATAGAAGAAAAAAGAAAAAAGGTCTCCTCGTGGGGACTGGCTAGATGTTATCACGATATATTTTTTTTTCCAGCTTTTATTTAAAACTGTTAGAGAGTCCTATTCTATCGTTGACACACAAAACCACACATCTGAGGATTCCAGACATTTCAGAATTGAATGGAAGAAACTTGAGATTTCCAGCAGGCTTTTGTGTCTGTGTGTCTGTGTGTGTGTGTGTGTGTGTGTGCGCGCGCACAAGTTCAAGCCTTCCAACGGTATCTCCATTACTTTGCTCTTCGTTTCTGGATGTTTCTTGCTTCCATCAGGTGTCTCTCTGATTTGCACTTTTAATCTTTCGACCCTCAGAGCTGGAAATTTATCTATCACAAACATTTTATAAGGATAATATTCAAGTGCGGCACTCAGACTCGCACACATGAACATGGCAGCACAAACCTCTACTAAAGTGCAGCCCTGAGCCCCAAAAGCATGTAGGTGTGACCCCTCGGTCACACTGAAAAAATCTCAGCCCTCTGTAGCGTATAAGGATGCCGCCCTGGAGACAAAAGTGCTTTTAGGTCACGAGGTAGAACATTCGCTTCGACATACGGCGGGAGCGTGCGCGAGAAACCAATTACAAAAAGCGCTCAGCCGTTCTGCATGCTCCGTCTCTGCTAAGTACGAGCTCACTCCATTCAAATGGGTGCATTTATGTGGAAAGTAATTCCACATAAAGTAATCTTCCTTTCTATTTCTAATACACTATCATATCTGAAAATCCCAGATTATTGAGAAATGGCTGATTTGCAATGCAAATGTAGCTCTTTCTCAGATCATTTAAGATTTTTTTTTTTCCTTGTAGCTCATTTGATTCATTTGCATGCAAGACTTTGAACATGATCAAGGTTTGTACTTGTTTCGCGTAATTACAAGAGCAGCTAGAAATCAGTTTTGAAGCATTGTTTACAATAGAAGAGAAACATCGCAGTGGTTTTGTATTGTTTGTTAAAGATGAGACATTTCAATTATGCTGCCTTGATCTATGCGAGTTTTCCATCTATATACATGATCAGGCATAACATTAAAACCATTAACCATGTAACCATGTGGGCTTCCGGGTTGCTGTGGGTTGGGGAGTGGAGCCTCCATGGACTTGACTTGGCACATTCCATGGATACTTGATCAGATTGGGATCTGTGGAGTTTAGTCTTTTAGGCTTTGGTCTGTTCACAGTGGGATGTGGTGCACTGGGTTTTCTGTTGCCTTTCTATCATGGCCAGCATTGACTTTTGTGAGACGGGCTGGCCTTTAGTCCTCGTGGGCATTGGCGACTCCATAATAACGGATAAACAAAAGACCAAGTCTTCCAGAAGGCAGATTTCCGGCTGCATCGTCCTATTTCATTGGATTGAGCCATTTATTATTGTAATCATCATTGGACCGTGGGTATGCGATGGAGGTTAACAGTGAACAGTGCACTCATTACGGTCTCATTAGCTGAACTCTATCAGCCTGATTCTGAGTCAATACTGATAAATGACCTGACCAAAGTATCCGAAGTCACTCTGTAGAATGCTTATTTTTAGGATCGCCTTGAAAATGCTAATTCACGGAGGGGCCAGAATTCGAGGGAACTGGTGGACAAATTGCAAGCAGCAGCTATTAAATTCTTTTATAAAGTATTTCCCTTTTGTATAATTTATTTTGGGTTTTTTTTTTTTTTTCTACTGATTTTCAGAGACCTAAAATCATCAGGTAACGAAATCAAACACGGACAAATACTTTTGTACTTGTCTAGTCACATTTTTGACATTGTGGTGATTTTCTTTAAACTAAAATGACATCAACAGTATTGACATCTGGTCAAAAATATTAGCCATCATTACATTTACATTTGGCAGACGCCCTTATCCAGATCGACTTACATTTTTGTCTCATTACACATTTAAGCAGTTTTGAGGGTTAAGGGCCTTGCTCAAGGGCCCAACAGTGGCAACTTGGTGGTCGTGGAGTTTGAACCTGGGACCTTTCAAACTGTGTCCTAGTTACTAAACATTCATTCGTCCAATCCCGGGAAACTAAGGTACACCCTGGCAATTTGGAAATTCCAATTAACCTAGCCTGCATGCCTTTGGACTGCGGGAGGAAACCAGAGTACCCGAAGGAAACCCACCAAATACGGGGACAATATGAAAACTCCAGAGACACAAACACGAGGCGGGAATCAAACCCTCAAACCAGAAGTGCGACGCCACAGTGCTAACCACTACGTCATTATTCCGCCTTCTGCTAACCATTGTGTATCGAAATATTCTTCATACTAATAATGTTTGTCAAGTTTAAAACGTGACAAGACATCAAATAAACCCTTTATGACAGGTATATTAACATAAACACACCTTTAACAAGGTAGTTTTTCCTTGACAAAAAGTCATTGTTGGGTAACCAACAGACCTCGTAGTAATCGTTATACTGTAACAACAGAGTTAAATATTATTGCCTGTTTCTGCTTAGATGACAAAGCAGAAATAGTTGTTGCGATGTTCTAATGTTAGTCACATAGAAATTTACATCACTTCCCATACTTATGTCATCTTGACATTAGACCTGACAAACGCTGTCTTCGTGGCAGCTGAGTTGTGTTGGAATACGGCTTTGTAAATGTTATATACGTCCTGAATGGCTTATGCAACAGTTCCATGAAGCAGAATGTCACTCGATCAGTTTTTGATAAAATAAAAATAAAAAACCTGCCAGTTTTTCCGTGACACATACACTAGACAGATGACAGTCCCTCAGAAGCAGCCTTGGCTCGAGCACCCTGACGCAGACGCGTAATGGCAGCTCTTATTGAACCCTTGACGTGTTCAGGCCCGAGTCTGTGTGCAGTAGTCACTCCTGCTGAAGTGTCTTGGCCCAGGCTGATCTAGGGTCAGGCGGTAATCTGCTTGTGTGTGGTGGGACGTGCAGGATCAGACATGTAATCCCTTATAGCAGCACAACTCTCCTCGGGCCGGCCTTAACCGCAACAGCCGAGGAAAAAGAGCTTAGCATCCAGACAGGCTTTGTGGGATAAAGGGAAATGAGTTAAACTGGATGGCGATAGTGAGCTAAACAAAAGAATCAAAACATTAAATTTCAGTTGTGGATTTGAGGTCGATAGAGCAACTGATTGTTTTTTTAAATGATGGTACATATAATCAGTAATCAGTGGTGGGAAGTTTCTGTTTGCACCAAAATGCTGATTTTCATCTGAGTTCCCAGCAATTTGTCCACAATTTGGACACATTTTTTATTCTTTTTTTAGATACATCGATCAGCCATAACATTGCAGCCCAAAACATTAAATCCTGTATTGTGTAGGTCCTTCTGCCACTAAGGTAGCTCTGTCCACATGGGACAGGAGTCCACCAGACCTCCAGGAGCGTGCTGTACATCAGGACAATTGGTTCTGTGGGTTGCAAGATGGGGCGTCCATGGATCAGACTTGTTTGTCCAGTGCATTCCATGGACGCCGTATCAGAGTTCTGGGGATTTGGTGGTCGGATCACCAATCTTGAAATGTTCACCCCATACTGTATGTGACAAGCTGTGGTGTGCACTGGGTGTTCTGATACCTGTCTATCGTGTCCAGCATTAGCTTTTTGGCTCTCCCGTGGGATCAGAACGGACGGGCTGACCTTTGGTCCCCACGGACGTGGGAGAGCCTTGTGTGCCCACGATCCTGTCAACAGTTTGCTGGTGATTATTGTTGTTCAATTCCTATCTTAGTGTTCATAATGTCATGGCTGATCTGTGTACATTTAATTTGAAATGTATGATGAGACGTACCTGTTACTGCTTACGTTCTTGTACCTATAAATAGTCACTCGTACACACAAGACACTCTTCTCTAGAGAAACCGGACCTCAAAGGCGCTTTAAGAATTCACCAGTGCTGTTGTATGATCTTGCAACAAACTCCAGCATACACTATTTACTCATTTCGATTGGATGGAAAGTAGCAAGCTTTTGTCTTCAAAACATTCTCCTCCTTGAAACACTATTTCCCCTTTCATTCACTCCAGCCAAATCCCTACAATCCCCCTCTCGTCCTCATCAGAAGCGTCCATTTTCCCATCTGCCTCCGCCTCTGATGAGGCAAGGCTCACACATTATTGCATGTTCTTTCTGAATGTGTGCACGAAAGGACAGACAGACACACAGATGGGCAGACAGACGGTTGCTTCTTCTTCTTCTTTTTTTCCCCCCCCTCCGTGCGATTTCTCAGCCCTGCTGTTTAAAAAACTCATTCTCTTTCATAGCCCATTGATCAAAAGCCAGAGTATCCCGCGGGTTCACTGTCTGCTCCTGCAGCACCCAGCATTAGATCTGGCCTTTTCTTCCTCTGAAGGGTCTGATGATGTGTTCTCACACGTATGATGCCTTGCATTTAGGATTAAATGCAGCTTTCTGCACATTGAAAATCGAGAGGAAGTAAACTCTAGCCCTGAGCATGTGGGCTTTGATGTGGGGGGAAAAAAAAAATTAGAAAGTTGACTTAAAGATGCAAGTGAGAGCTGTCGGTTCTCTAAATTCTTTTCTCTCCCACTTTATCTACTTTCCTTAAAGAGATTTCTCAAAGCTTTATAGACTCTTTTTTTTTTTTTTTAATATCAAAATTCTTGAAAGCAGTCAATCCATGCAGAAACTTTCCCACACTTTCAAGTATTTCCTCGATACTTTTTTAATTTTTTTATTTTTTCCCATCAGTATTCTTGTCGTGTTTAGCCATCGGCAATTTAAATCTTTAATTGGCCTGGATTCTCGGTCTCAGCACTGTGGTGCGCGTCTCATTGGAGGGACTACGAAGTGAGCAGGCTTCAGTAATAGAGGTTAAACATTATTAATAGGCAATGAATCAATCTGCTGAGGGCAGGTATTTTGGTGTCCAACAACAACCCGCACCGTGTTGCCACCAGTACCTGATCTGAATATGGAGATTTTAGTCTACACGGTGTTCAGGTGACAGATTAGAGATGAAGCCATGGATCTGAGCAAGTTCCGCTCATAAATTAGTTCAGGCATTTTGCTTGTAAAGGAGTTACTACAGTACATAAACGTGACCTGCTTTATTTCCCAGTGTTGTTGTTGGTGTAATATGTAATGAATGCATTAAAAGTGCTCTAAGATAACCTCTCAGATAAACTTGGTTTAAGCAGGACGAACACAAAATAATCACTTTGACTATGCGGCAACGGCATTCTATTCAGAATTGAAGCCTCAGTATAATGAGCTGGAGGAAAATGTCATGTTGTCAAGTTTGGACAACTGGGACTTTTGATTGTGCAGAATAACAGAACACAGTTCTGAAAATATAAACTACCTTATTTCTCTATATAATCCCCTGCAACACTAATGCACAGGGAAAATCGTCATCCCAGGGTTCCACTTGGGATGCTTGGATACCATCAGTGGTGTTGGAAGAAAGGTTTCTCAGGACTTTGGAGGCATGATCAGACTGCCTGCTTCAAGTCTGAAACGCTGGCCTCTCAGGAAATCCTTCGATGGCATGTGGAAATGGCTTGGAGCGAGGCCAGGACTGTACGGGAATGTGGAGTTCCTGTGCAGCCGAGTTTCTGTAACGTGCTAGTGGTGTTGGTGAATGATTGGGTGTACAGTTCACTCAGACGTCTCTTTCGCAAGTTCGCAACAAGTCATCCATCGATTTTCAAGGATCAGGCGTTCCACTTGCTGAATATTTGCGGGAATGACTGCAGCAGGATTGTCTGGATGGCAGAATTATTTTACAATATGCAAGACCCCAAAGCCAACTGGACACAAACAACATTTTTTGCCACACTCCTATGTTAAATTTCTGAGTTTTATCATTCTTTCCATAATTTCCATTTGACAGATCTTTCTTCGACACAATGTTTCCATGCAATTAGTCAAGTCCAAATGGCTCTTTATGGTCTGTAAGCAGTTTTCTTTAATTGCAGACCAATCTGAATGTTTAGACTTGTGCCAAGATTTGTTTTAGAAATGCACATTAGAAGGTAATTCCATATTTGATTTTTCCTCTACCTGTTATGGATTTAAAAAAAATTATAATTAAAAAAAATTCCCTCATGCTTATATTCACAATAAGTTCCTTGAGAACAGGTTTTCTCTGAAACTCAAAACACTTTTGCCATAATTTAACCCGTTGTTGTTTTTTACCATGTTATTTGCAGAAATAAGGAATTAAAAAAATACTTTAACTATGGCAGAAAGCTCATATTTTCAATACATAACATCACCAACAGATGTTATTGTAATTAACTAGCTATAGTATATAGAATGTGCGTAAAAATCTTTTTACGGTTCTCTGGAAAAATCCTTTAAAATTGTCAATGGGGCCCGGACATGTAACCTCAATCTAAAGGTAGGTCAGAAATTCAGCTTTAAAAAATTGTGGATTTACACCTAACTTAGGACAAGATGAGTTTGTGAAAAATGGGACAAATGAACAGGAGGGCTGAACTAAGAACCCTGTGGCCTCACACTCGCATTGTCCAGGTTCAATCCCCACCTTAGAGTCGTAAAAATGGGAATAAATACATTGGCCTCCACGGTCCTAAAGATGTTCCTAGATGGATAAATGGATTTATTACTGTACATGAGTGTTAGAGATTGGTTAGTAAGAAACATCCATGAGGTTTGTTAGCTAGAATTTCAAAACACTATTCATTATTTTATATCCCTTCACCTAAAGAAAGCCCTAAGGTCATTAACTCTTAGAAACAACATCCGTTTGTTTATATAGTATTATAGCTTCATGAACCGAAGCAAAGTCAGTGACTAGACCATGACCCATGCTAGTAGTGACAGGTTAACAGCAGAGCCTACTTCCCTCAGGCTCGGATAGAAATAGCAGAGCTAAAAGCTAACACCGCCTGACACATGCTCATGGCATCGAACCGCCAAGCCATGCCTTCAACGTCATTACTAAAGCTCCGAGCACACTGCATACGGATGTTTTGTTTAGGATTATTGTAATGCCGGCCCTAACATTGTGTTCTTCCCCTAGGCGATGGTGGAGACGGTGAATAACCTGCTGCAGCCTCAGGCGCACTCGGCTTGGAGAGCGTTGTCAGCAGGAGACCAGCTGCGTGCTGCCACGATGCTGCTGGACACGGTGGAGCAAGGTGCCTTCGTACTGGCCGACAATCTGCTCAAGACCGACGTGGTCCAGGAGAACACCAACAACATCCGTAAGTCCACTTGATGAAGCTTTATAGGTAAGGAGTCAAGGGGCAAACCGTTGGCTTGGGCAGTTGGTGATCAGCGGGTGAGGGGTTCGAGCCCCGCCACTGCCAATCTGCCACCATTGATGCAAGGCTGGGCATCAGGATAGCAACCCAGCCCCGTAAAAACCCTCACTGCTACAGAAGTAATAGAACTTCTTGCAAGATGTGGTCAACAGCACGGAAACAAACAAAGAAAAAAAAAACCTGGAAATATAATGTTTGTGCCCCCTCAAAAAAAAACTTTTTTGAGGAACAAATCGAAATAAAATGTGGGTTTTTATCTGCAACAAGGCAGCAATCCAAAACATGAGGTAAAATGAGCAGGTCTCCAGACCTGGCATGGAAAATTATAGCATTTAAGGTGTGATGGTTGTATCTGAGCGGATCTGAAAAGTGCTCAGAGGACATGAAAACCAGACACAGAAGCAAAATCAAATTCATAAACAAGATGTTAACGTTTGGACAGACTTACTGATTCTTCATTTAAAAAAACTTGTTTTCTAAAAAGCAGACGTTAAAAAAAGCATATTTGTGCAAATACGTGGTCTTAATAAGTCTACTTGAAATATTTAGTGTGCCCAGATAAATATTTAACGCTACGGTGGTCATAAAGACCATGATATTGAGTTGTAAAGTTAAGGTATGCTATTAAATTTTCATACAATTTTAACCATAATCCGAAGACGGCGCTAGAGCTAGATGTTTAAATTAAAGGTTGAAAGGTTTTTTGTTTTTGTGCCCAACCCCCCCCCCCCGCCCCCCCATATGAAATCACATACTGCAGTGCAGTTCACGCTTTAAAAATCAAGTTAAATACATGTAACTTCTTTAAAAGTGCAAAACGAAATGAGCCATGTCAACCACTTCAGCGTGAACCGGCCCCGATTCCCTCGAAGGCGCATTCTCCAGGGAACCACAGAGCGTTTCTACAAAGTCATCCACTTGTTATTTAACCTGTTTATTGGATTCCACTTCTTGGGCTCAATAGTGGTCAACTTGTTGGAGGGGTATTGTGAGCATCCCAAAAACTAATTATTTTTCCATAACTGTTTGTGTGTTTCTTCTTTATCCCACCCCATGGGAGACTCCTTCCTCCTTGATCTCTGCCACAGTTGCAGTGTGATTACTGAACTCTTTATGAGGCGTTGGATAATCTCACCTGAGGGTTTTTCAGGCTTTGGGCCACATTGATCTCGACTTCTTTACTATGTATTCTGAATGAGCATTTCATTGGCTAGCTTGGCCCGGTCTCAAAGGCTCCTCTGATAGATTCGGAGATAACACGTCTGGAGGAGCTCTTTGGCTCTTTCTAATTCATTTCATTACGAAACTGCGCAGGGGTCCGGCGCCTGTTTGTCTGCTCGATGAAATGTTTTAAAGGTGAATGTTAGGTATATGGTTTAGTCATCAGATCCCAAAGTGACCTGCATGGCCATATGTCTGCTTATGTAGCAGGGAGATAATCAGCAGGTTTATTTGCATGTGGCAAGCAGATATTCTGCGTCCTATTCCTGTACGTTGAGATGCATGGAAAACATTTTGAGGACACTGGCATGTTTCGGTAAAACCCCAGCGTTCGAAAGGGTAGGGATGGGTCTTGCTGTGTATTTCTCCGAGACTGGAGTTTGCATGTAGCGTGGTGAGGCTGAGAAGTGTTGTGTATGCGTGTTTTGTGAGAATGGATTTGCTGATACAGTGCATCTCCTTTCTCCAAAACACAAGGATTAAGTTAGAACCGGCTGCCATGGCAACTCTGAAATGTAGGTCTTTCTAGCCGTGCTGGAGAAGCGAGCATTTTGGGAATTAATAAAATGGAATTTATTGTGTCTGGCACCCAATTTATCTTGATATTAAGGGATTCAGGGCGGTGTGTGTGTGTGAGAGAGAAAGAGAGAGAGAGAGAGAGAGAGAGAGAGAGGAGGAGAGAGAGAGTGGGAGCAGGAGTCACTCCCAACAAGCTCCTTTATGGTGCTGGTTTTATGCCCTTCATGCCGCGCTGAGATTAATCAGGCAGGTTTGACACGTTTAGCACACCTCCAGCTCCTGTTTGATACACTTAGTTTGCCGTGTTATAAGGTTTGTTTGGCCTACTTGTCCCCTGTGTCACCCACCCGGTACACTGAAATCACAACGGAGATGACAGTAGAGAAATGCTTTCATTATGATCTTCAGTGACATTCTAATGCAAAGGGATGTTCTAAAGCTATGCTGATCCGAAATGGAGTCTATACTGTAGCAAAGTGAGGCCCAGTGCTCAGTGCCCCAAAATGGGGCCCATTGAAAAGAAAGCCCTGATGCTATGTGAATTGCATCTATGCTATGTGAGTTGGTAATAAAGTGAGCCATTGGCGTTGTGATGATCCAGAGTCCAAACAGGCGTCCAAGTCCCGGAATCTGTCGCAAAAGTCGGCCCCAGTGCTATACCGATTTATAACGGGCCCCGTGCAAAAGAGCCCCTCAATGCTACATCAAGAATCAAGTGCCCAGTAAAGTGAGACTCAGGGCTGTGCTGATCTATAATGGGTACATGGAGAAGACTCTCTCTCAGTGTTATATTAAAAAATCAAGTACATAGTAAAGTGAGACCCAGTGCTATGCTGATCCAAAGAGGAGTCCTTTCCAAAATGAGTCCCATTACCATGATAATCAAAAGTGAGGTCCGTAGTAAAGTGAGCCCTAATGCTATATTACTACTTACAGATTGTAGGAGAATGATGCCACGCTATCTACTGTACACTGATCCAATGTTAGGGAACAGTATATATCAAAATGAGCCTTGATGGTAATCCAATCCATAATAACTTACCAGAAAATGAGGTCCCAGTTATGCTGCTCCGAATCGGAGTATATACTGTAGCAGCGTCTTTTGAATGCCGTTCTGATCCGAAACCATTTCAAAGTGAACCCATATCATACACAGTTCCACAATGGGGTCCATGATAAAATCGAGTGCCTATACCATTATGATAAAAAATGCAGCCTTTAGTGCAGTGCACTTCAATTCTACATACTCCAAAACATCCACAGAGAGAGTAAGAGTAAAATGGAAGGTTAGTATGGCTTACTCTGACTTCATAACAGACTCTATTTTGAATCAGAATATTCAAGTACTGTATGCTTAAATTGAAGTCTATAGAAAGAATGAGTCCAGCCAAGATAATCAAGAGGGAGGTCTATAATAAATGAAGCACTGATTCTAGACTACTTTTAGTCCCAACCTATGATGAGCCAAATCATAGTCTTTAGCAAAGAAAGCTTTACTGCTATTCCAATAAAAAATAAAAATGAATTTATAATAAAGTGATTGTGCAGTGCTTTGATGATCCAATGTGTATTCTATAGCAGTGCTATGTTTAAAAAGGGTATCCAGGCCTCTATCATCCAGAGATCGCTAGTTCAATTCCGGAGTGATGCTGTAGCCTCCCGCAGCCGGAGGCCTGGAGAGAGCTGATTTGCCGAGCACTCTCAGCGGGGTGGGATGGGACTTGCAAGGATTACGGCTCTATGCAAGATGAAGGCCCAGATGACGACCCACAACGGTGCAAGAGCGAGCAGTTCAAGGAGATACGGTTGGTTGGCATCACGTGGTTCAGAGGAAGCGCGTGATAGTCTTCGACCCTCCCTAACTGACTGATAGTAGTAGCTAGTCACGGGTGGGAATTGGATACAACTACAACTAGGAAAAAATCTGGGGGAAAAAAATAATAATAAAAAGTTTATCCAACTAGAAGTTTGCAGCTTTAATCTAAAGTCCACATTACTGAAAAGTAAAACCCAGTGTTGTTCTGATCAACAATTCGGTGCATTTTTGATTCCTAGTGACATGATGATCAAACTGGAGTCCCATTAGTGCTATACTATGAAGTTCCTTTAAGCTTAACATTATCACCATAAAACATTAACACACTCATGGGCACCCAAGGCTCACCCATGCCGGTGAAGACCAAAGGCTAGCCGGTCTAGTCCGATCTCACAGAAAAGTAAATACAGGACAAAAAAAGTCAGTGCTGGCCACGATAGAAAGGCAGTACACCGCAGCCTGGCCAAGACCGCCAATCCTCTGTCCCCAGATTCCCCAGATTCCAAGCACTGATGGGGGATGCTCTAGTCATGCAAAGGATCCACTGCTAACATCCAGAGGCCCTGCAGAACCAGGCATCAAGGGGACAGAGCAAGTGGATGCACAAAGTTCCCATGAGATTATAATGTTAATGTTTTAATGTTACAGCTGATCTGTGAAAAACTAAAATAAAGTGAAATATACAGTCGATGTTGTTCCAGTTTAAAAATGCAGACTATAATAACGTCAGAGACAGTGGCAATACCGCTCCGAAGTGGTCTCGGTAGTAAAACTGAGTCCCAGTGCTATGATAATCAAAGTCTGCACTAGGCCTGTGCTGATCCAACGTAGAGTCCATATCAAAGTCATCTCCAGCACCTTGCTGATCCAAATTGGAGTCTAGAGCAAAGTCAGCCAGCATCCACTCCACTGTGACATGTCCTGGCCTTGCTTCCTGAACTCATCCGCTGCCAGTCTGAACCAGACTTTAGTAGACTGTAGACGCCGATTTCATTCTTCGGTTCCAATTTGATTAAAAACAGAGCACCGTTTGATAAAAGTACCGCTTAAATTTTCAGGTATTGCACAATATTGCAGCATTTCAGCAACACAGTATACTGTATTTGTGAAGCAAAGTACATGAAATGAACAGAAAAGAAAAGAAAAAAAAAGGAAATCCTTTTTGGTTCAAGCAACTCCGGAACGGCATATTCCTGTTCGTGGCTTTTTGATCCCGTGCTGTTCGCGTGTATGTCCTGTCTCATAAAATAGCGAGCAGATTTGCTGAGATTAGCATGTTATTTTCAGCATCACTGACAATGCTCTGTGCTCAGCGACTCGTGGCGCCTTAAGGGTTTTGAAATGAAAAGTACTGTTCGAGTCAGGACTCACTTGCCCCATGCTGACTCCACTTTATCTTTCTATTCATTGTCGTAAAAAAAAATTAATAAAGTGGCAGAAATCAGAGAGTTCATTGATGATGAGCGTTGTTTTTTTTGTATTTTTTTTGACACACTGCGGTCTATGACGCGGACGTAAAAATGTCCACAGTTTAGATATGATATGTGTGCTTTGTTGCTTGTCCCCCATAGCAACAATTCCATCAATTACAATAATACTGTTAGAATCATAAATTTTCCCCTCATATGTTGACAAACATAAAAACTCATTATCTGCTCATTACATTTGAAAACGAACCAGGTAGTAAGTAATGGAATGGAACCCAGCATTGTTGTCAGCCCGTAACCATGACCCTGAAGTATTTTGGCACTGATTTGTTAATGCCCAGAGATAATAACCTCTTCCTGTTTGCTCGTGTGCTTTTGTTCATTTCCTGCAGAGCTCGAAGTGGCTCGGATGAGCACGGATGGCAACCTACCAGATCTGAAGTTTCCTCAGACTGGTGACCAGAGCAACTCCATTCACCTGTCCGCCAACACCCTTAAACAGCACGGCAGAAACGGTAGGTCACCTAGAGCTGAGTCCTGTACGCTTAGTGATGTGGACAAAAATACATCATTCTGCTACTGTATGTAATATTTGCAACACATTTCTAGCTCAGGAGATGTTCTAACACCTGCCTATTTAATAACAGCCTGCAAATGTAATACCAGGGGTGTTCAAGTCACCCATGGTTTTACAATTGCTGGGACAGGACTTTTGATTTGTGCGGAATATTGGAACACTATTATGAAAAAAAATAAAATAAAACTACCTTTATTTCTCTATATAATCCCAGTGTTTCACTAGTGCATCACGGTAGAACATTTTCTCATCACGCCAAAGCCATGCCTACTTCACTTCTAAAACACCGGCCTCCCAGGAACTCCAAATATTCCATTTCCAAATGGAAATATCTTGAAGATGGGGGACGTGGCAATAACTGCCAGCCGTGTTCCTGTAATGTGCAAGTGGTGCAGTGGGAAGTACTGTCCCACAAAAACGGAACACCTTTGACGATCAAACCAGGACATTTTTTTTCTTTTTTTTTTCCATGGAAAGGAAAGGGCACTTAAGGAGTTCCTCTTTTTGTAAAAGTACTAGAGGTTTACCCGTGGCTCTTCTTGCATTTGTATTTGATTGACGTATGTGCCGTCGCAGTAGATGCTCGGCAGCCTGGCGTACCCGATTTCGCCATTTATCTCAGATCATGACATAAAAGTTGATGATGACATGTTTATAAACGGTATATTTATGGGATTATTACATTAAAAGCAGCAGATTTGTATTAGGTTTGTGGTTCATTACGCTTGTGGGCTGTTAATACGTCGGCGGGTGTTACCGATGCCAGATGTTTTACAATCAATTTGAGATCTTGCGCAATCGCTAAATGATTATTAAATAACAGATGCAAAGCCTTTAAGGGGCTTTAAATATGTAAAGCTCTTAATTTATTTATTTATTTATTTTTTATAAAAGACCCAATTTCAGACTCTGCAGAACACTGTGGGATGTCCCTGACCTATTGAAACTTTTCACTTACAAATATTAACAATGCTAATTCTAAATAAGACCTTGTAGGGATCAGCCAGGCAATTAGGATATAAATGGAGTCATGCTAAGTATGATATAATGTGCTTGGGATAGGCTGCTTGAGATGCCACGGCTCTGAGCGGAGCGCTCATTTTCGCAAGCTTTTAGGCAGAGTTTTCTTTTTATAGCCATCCTAATTCTCACAATAAGGAACGTCCCAATGAGCCAACGCGCTTATATAAGCATTTGCATAATGACTTATGTAATAAGGGTGGGCATAATGGCTTTGAAAAGCATAATACTTTTAATTTTGAAATGAAATTGCATTGCTGCCTAAATGGATGTTTTTTTCCTTGTTGTTGTTGGAGTTGTACATTATAAGAAAATGTGCATGCACAATATTACCTCTAAAATTCAACCTAAGTGGGTGTTAAGACTGGTTATAACAGTTCGCTCGCATCAGGTTTAGAAAAGATCCCCCTGCGTGCAGGATAAGCTGAGCTCGGCTTGTGCGTCGAGCGCCTCCAGTCGAGGAACGAACGCGGCACTCCCATCTGTTTTAATGCATCACGCAGGATGTCAAACATATTAGCGTGCGAGTCCTGTGTTTCGCATTACACCAGGTAGAGAAGTGTTTCCCGTTTAGCCTGAGCGTTCTGTATTCTGATTTGTCCATCAAGCATGTTTTTTTTTTTCCCTTCTTCTCTTTCTGCAGGGTTTATTACTTGCGCCTCCATGCAAATGAGACACAGTTGCACGCGGCATGCCATTTTATGAGTAAGCAAGTGGCCGCGAGCCACGCATCATCAAAGCTGCCTTCTTTATCCTCTGTCCTTAATATTCCCACCCAGCGGCTGGTTACTCAT
This sequence comes from Clarias platycephalus, assembly GCA_030068275.1. Lineage (NCBI taxonomy): Eukaryota > Metazoa > Chordata > Actinopteri > Siluriformes > Clariidae > Clarias > Clarias platycephalus. The sequence continues at coordinate 11,269,299 of JAQQZT010000013.1, read as the reverse complement.
AGTCATCGAAAGGAATCACGCAAATTGGTTTTCTTTTCAGTGAGACTGGTGCAATGTGTTTGTGTGTGAGGATTGCTCTTTCATTTTAGCAGAAGAAGGTGGGGGCACGGAAGGAAAAAAGAGGAGTGGGAGGTAGGGAAACCGAAATGTAGCTTTTATCCTAGCCCGGCAATAAAGCAACAATGACATTTCAATGAAGCTAAATCAAATCGTCTCTCTAGTCGCTAGTCTATTGGGCTTTTTTTTTTTCTTTCATAAAATAAAAAAAATAAACGCTCTCTTGAAACTTTTGTCTCTCACGCTAAGTGCAGCTGTGAGGAACAAAGCTTTACGGGCGACGCATATTCATTACATGTCTGCCGAGCCCCGTCTAATCAAACTTCCTATGAATACAACCTACAGCACCGAGAGTTCATTCATATTTTTAAAGCGGAGTAAAAAAAAAATTTTAAAGAACGCCAAAGAAAAGCAAAGGCACCGGCTCACATTAGGAGTGAGAAATTCAGTATAATTATTAATCTTCAGTGAAAACAACTCTTTGTATTTGTATACATGATGTTTAATTTTTCTTTCAAAAGATTTAAGGTGCTTTCAAATCTAATCTAAGGCTAAAAATGTAATCTTACGAGAAAAAGACACCGGTAGAAGTTAAAGTGAAAGTAATATTACTTGTGTAAAAGTCTTAAAGTATGTGATATTTACTACACTTAAGTATCTAGAGTAACTTTCTGATATTAAATAAACTTTTAGTATTGGAGGGAAAAGTAACAAAAAAGTGAGTAGTTAGAATTTTGATTATGAATGTTGTTGCGGCTTCCATATAGTATAAGTATAGTACTGTATATCATGGTTTCTTCCTAAACATTAAATTCTGAATTAATTCCAGGTTGAAAAAAAAAATGTAGGCGTGCATGAAGGCTAATCAGCGACGTTAGCTAGCACACATTCACCTCGCCACCACGTTAGCCAGATACTAGAACAGGCTTATGATAATAACTAACTAACTAATGTTAACATTGACGACGTACCTCAATATGTTTTTTCAGGTTGGACAGGAAGGTGCCAATATTTTAGTGACATTCGGTAGGCATAAGCGGCACCTCGACCAGTAGGAAGAATCTTAGCTTAGAATGATAGCTTGCGGAAAAATATCGTCGTCACCACCATGGCCTTCACAGGTGAAGTCCTCATGGCGTGTCCTTACAAAGTTTGTTAGTCCACACAATAGTTGTTTAGTTAGTCTGTTTGGCGCTAAAGTGCTTCCTGTGCCATGCCCCTCGAGATACCTTGGGAACGCCCCCTTGAGCTAAAAAACATGTATTATGTCAATTCGAATTGGTGCATTAATGAGTAACAAAAAAAGGCTTAGGGGAAATGCATTGAAGTAAAAGTACACATCTTATTTAGGGAATGTAGTGGAGTAAAAGTGAAAGTTGCCATAAAATATGTTAAAATTTATGTGAAATTGTACTTAAGTATAGTAACAAAGTATTAGTCCTTAATTTGTACTGTTCAGGGGCATTGATAGCTCAGGGACTGAGGTGTTGGACCACTATTCGGAAGGTCGGAGGTTCAAATCCCTTGAGCAGATGCCTGGGTAAGGGCATCTACCCAAACCCTTTTAAATGTACAGTGACTGTACTCTGTTCCATTACAGCACTGCTATTTGGTAAGTACAAAAAAAAAAAAAAATCAAACCCAGATGTTTGTTTACTATTTTGTTTGGTTTCAACATAATTGGGCGTAATTCAATGAACCAAAAAAAACATAAAACAACAACAAAAAGCATACTGGTAAAACTCTTTCATTAATCATTGCAGATTATTTGCTTAATTAGCGTCATACTGCTGATAGAAATACAGTATACTGTATATGAAACGCTCATGCAACTTTAATGAGTTGTGAAAAGAAAGCAATGCGGAAAGCGCTTCTATTATTCCTGCACCACCGTCTGTGCGATCTCACTCTCCCGTTGCAAACCCTGTTGCCTGGGGGACTTTAATGAGTCCTTAAATGTAAAGTATGCGAAGCAGGAATAAAAAAGAAAATCTCATTTAACCAAAGTCAATACAGAAGACTGTTGGATGTCTGTGACCTATTGATACTTTTTCACGTACTAATATTAACAATGCTAATTATGAACGAAAAGCTTGTAGAGATCAGTTAGGCAATTAACATGTAAATGAATGGCGTACTGCTATGCGAAATAAATAAATGAATGAATGAATTAATTAATAAAAACGACCGCAATGACTGAAGGGTGAAAAATGTTCTCGTAAAACTTTTTTAATTTATTTATTTATTTTTAGTTTTATTATCCCTTGGCAAATGCACATAGAAATCACAAAAATCCCCCGAGTGCAGTGAACAGAGGCAAATTTTAGGTTCATTTGGTTCATTTTCTGTAATTGGGTCAATTCAGAGTCGGAACGGTTTTCAGACTGCAAATGAGTCATGCTCGAATTCAGCATGTGTAAGAAGACCTAGTCCATCACCTCTGACAGTCTGGGACCAATTGTTCTTGTCCACACATGAGTGCATTTAATGAAATCTTGCAAATATATATTAAAAAACAAGTGGTGCAGCGGTAACACGTTTGTCACATCATCCAGGGATTGCAAGTTCGAATCCCAGGTGATGCAGGGAGCCTAGAAAGAGCTGATTGGCCGGTGTCTCTCGGGGGGGGTGTATGGTACGGTACTCTAGTATGTGAGCTCACACAAGCAGAAGAAGCGTATAGCTCTTACGTTTATGACATTTAGCAGATCCCCTTTTTTTATCTCATTATATACTGTACATCCGAGTATTTGTGGGTTTAGGGCCTTGCTCTAAGGCCCAACAGTGGTAAAGTTTGTTGTTGGTGGGGGCGGGGAATTGAGCCTGACACCTTCTGGTCAGCAGGCTAATGCCTCAACCACTGAGCTACCCCTAGTCCCAGCTCTTTCCTCTGATTTTGAGATGAGGCTTTCTGGCATAACGTTTCTCGGGGAGAACATGCGTTACTTCTCCGGTTCTTCGCCCTTCCTAGTCGGAGAGTGCCCTAATGACAAGGGGATATCGGCTACAACTAATTTAGAGGAGAAAATCTTGGGGGGAGGAAAGGGAATTGATAAAAAAAAATATATAAAAATTCTCAAGGTAGAACTCAATCGATTTTCCCATACTCTTGTGTGAGTGGTGATGACGGCTCAAGTAATAACCCCTCTCTCGTCTTCTCTTTCTTTGCCGCCCCCAGGTGAGATCCGCATGGCGTTCGTGCTTTATAAGCACCTGGGCACGTACCTGTCCACCGAAAACGCCAGCATGAAGTTCAGCAGCGAGGCCCTCAGCACCAACTACACCGTCATCGTCAACTCGCCCATCATAACCGCGGCTATCAACAAGGACAGCAATAAAGTCTACCTGTCAGACCCTGTTATATTCACGGTGCGCCACATCCAGGTAAGAAGGCACTTGGGGTTACACCCTACCACGCACCTGAACATCTTATAACGGTATTCCAGATCCGAAAGCATTTCAAGCTCTACTCTCAATCTCTCTCCATTACCAGTTATTAGAGTGATACTGGCCAAATATGATGTCTACGAGCCATCTCGTGGACATGGAAGAAGGTCGATTAGTGCTGGCGTCCATACATACAGAACGAGTGGCAGTTTGAGTAGATCTGGTGGCCTGGTTAATAGGGAGGAGATGGCTAGCGGTGGAAAATTGACAAATTATCCAAGTGGGACCTCTTTATGTTGGCAGCCAGAGAAACCATGGCAACTGGAAGAGCAAACTTCAGAAAATTGGCAAGGTTGCGATGATGTCAGGCGCATTACTACAATCCCACACCCTACCTTGACTTTTCATAAATCCATAAGCTTGGGAGTTGTTTACGCAAGCTCCTTTATTTTCCCACAGAGGGGGAAAAAAATAGTTTTTTTTTTTCTTCTTGTTTTAACGTTCTTCCAGACACTCAGAGAAACTTTGGCCCTTTTCCCTCCGCACTATTTCCTGTTCGGTCGACTTTTCTGCTCGGCGCGCACTTCAGAGTGGAAGTGGGCGCCTGAGGCAGCTGTATAAATACCAGCTTTATCAGTTTTCCCTGCAGGTCGCTTACTCATACAGCCGGCGTTTATGCTAGTATAAGCTCTCTTTTTCCACATGATTCAAATCAGAGCCCAGGTAGACAGGAACGCGCGGCCATTCGGCTCCAGCGCCCGCGCTTGTTATCCGGGTTAAAGAAGCTCTGCAAGCTTAGAGATGCCGTTTCTGTGTGTTTTCGTGCCTGTGAGAGCGAGGGATTAAAATGATAAAGGAGAAGGAGACGTGTGCTGCTTTATTGGGAAGAGCTGGAAGACTCATAGCTGTTTAAAACCAAGCCTACACACACACACACACATGCTTTCACAAAATTGCCATAATTTCTTCCTTTCTCTTTCTTGTTATATTGTCTTTAATGGTATCGCTAAGGCCGGTCAAGAGCGCTAATGATGACATCAATAATAAACAGCTGTAAGCGAAATGCAGAGGGAATTGCTGTTAACAACGGAACAGAGGGAAAAAAAGAAAAAGGATATTTGTGTCAGCCTTGATCTCGCCGAAAAATAATGATTAAAGTGGAACATTTCACGTCGGTGATGTGGGGAAAAAAAATGATAATTTTTTTTTTTTTAAGCCCTCAGTAAAATAATTTCCACAATTCATCGGCTGTTAGGATTTTTTATTTTTTTTGGTCCACTCTCGGCTTCTGTATTTCTTTCCCCACGAGTCAGCATCAGTGCAGTGCTTTTAAAGTGTAGACATTAAGAAAATCAAGAAATTTCACTCCCAGGAATTTGTTCCTCCTCAATCAAAGCGACTTAGCACTCTTAGCGAGATGAAACAGTTTAAGAAAGAAAAAAAAAAAAGAAAAGAAGTGGCCTCTAGGACCCGTGTTCCTCACGCCGTGCTTGGCTTTTTGCCCGCAGCAGTCGGAGGAGAACTTCAACCCAAACTGCTCGTTCTGGAGCTACTCCAAGCGCAGCATGACGGGCTTCTGGTCTACGCAGGACTGCCGTCTTCTCGCCACCAACCGCACGCACACCACCTGCTCCTGCACACACCTGACCAACTTCGCTGTGCTCATGGCCCACGTCGACGTCAAGGTAGGATCCGAAATGCTTCGTCTGGGTACCGGGGTGCTCGGGTAAAGATTTGGTTTGGCAAAGAAGTGTAAGTCATTAGGTAGGTGTTAGAACACCAGAGTGACGTGTAGGCGTGTAAATGTAAAGCTTTTACACGTCATGATATGATTTCTATTCATAAGTCCACCTTTTAATATATCATCTAACATGGTATAGAGTAATACCATGCAATTAGATTTAGTTTAGTGATTGATCTGTAAATAACTGCAGAATGTTCAGAATTTGGGGTTTATTCATCACTTATTTACAGAATGATGATGATGATGATGATGATGAGAAGGACTGTTGTACTGTAAGTAGTAGAATTATGTGTAAATCACCTCGATAGCATATTTACACATCACTTTTTTCTGCACACCAGTTATGTTATTTTCATTTTTTAATAGAAATTGATTTCTAATTATCTGCTTGATTGTGATTGTTGCCTCTTTATACAGTTAATCTGAGGTTTCCATTTCACAAATTGCAATTTACATTCATAAACACTCACATGCAATATCATATTTTTATCAAATAAACTTGTATATACTATAGCGATGGAAGATGGGCGTTCGAGTCACACCGGGACTTTTACAGTTATGAGAGTAAAAAAAACTCGCTTTATTTCTCTGCTACACTCATGCGCTTGGATACCATCAAGGTGCAAAGTTTTTTTTTTTTTTTTTCAGCTGCATGTCTGAAACGCCAGCCTCCAAGGAACTCCTGTAAGGGGCCCAAATATGTGGAAATGGCTCAGAGTCTTAGGGTCGCTGAGTTCCTGTGCAAGTCGTAAAAACAGAACACCTTTGGGCATATTTTTCGGATTAAAGGAGTTCCTGGGAGGCCAGCATTTCAGCAGGGACGATGATGTCATATTATGGCTCTGGCGTACTGAGAAAACTTTCTGTCATATATATACACTCACCTAAAGGATTATTAGGAACACCTGTTCAATTTCTCATTAATGCAAGTATCTAATCAACCAATCACATGGCAGTTGCTTCAATGCATTTAGGGGTGTGGTCCTGGTCAAGACAATCTCCTGAAC
>JAQQZT010000013.1:11239389-11250118 GCA_030068275.1 Clarias platycephalus | reverse complement strand
GTAGTGGACTTTATAGGCATTAATCAGAGCACATCGACAAAGTAAAAAAGTGTGTTATAATTCTTAAACATGCATGAAGTTTCAATAATTTTTCATATATATATCTTTCTACTGTATAATAAGGTTTTTGTCCTTATTGCAATATATATATATATATGGTCCATTCATATATTGCAATATATTAATAAATATACGCACCCATTTCGTATATATGGAAATGTATCATTTAATATATTGCTTTATATTTTACAATATATTGCCATTTTTAGGGCAATGGTCCCTAGTAGGACTACACTGGTTTCTAGATGGTACCAAAGTATTTACTACATGTATATGTACAGTACATTATCTGTCGACATCTGACCTGTGGATCTTCCTCGAATTGCACGTAATTATCTTTAAGATCTTTGTATGCTCTAGCTATATGATCTCCTTTTACCGGAATTCATCAAGGCAGTGTCCTCGTGGACAATACAGGCAGACAGGGTTTAGTGTGAAAGACCCCGAGAGGCCTGGACAGAGCTTTGACTTCGATCCTACTGAATAGCGTCTGGGTGAACCGTGCCCCAGGCTTCCTCTGCCAACATCAGCAGCTAATCTTACTACCACTTTTGCGAATGAATGGGCACAAATCTCAACAGCCACGGTCCAAAACCTAGTGCAAAGCCCTCCTAGACACCTAGAAATGTGAGAAGTGTAATGCTAAGAATTTGCACTATATATATATATATAGGTTGGCAGTCCGCATTTTATTTTGGCCTAAAAAAGTTTTTAATATATTATGTTTTAGAATTTTTACACATATACATGCATACCCGCACAAACAAAGATTTAATTAGAGAGTTCGCAAGCAGTTTCTGACTTGTTTCTGCCAGCGCAGCCACAAGCCCAACTAAATGTCAACAGAACAATCTAAACGTCCAAAACTTATTTAATTAGTCCAGCCAGTGTCGGCACTTTAATTGGACTAAATTTGACCTCAGTTTGACCGTAAAATGTTGGACACAGGTTAGACTATACTAACTTTACACATACTCTAACATCTCTAAAGTCACGGTTTTCTTCTCACATATAACGAGCACCGACTGATAGCTTTTGGAATCTTCTAGCTACAGTATACAGGATCTTTAATAAATATCCAGGGAGGGACACGATGCGACAGCAAGCCACAGTAGCTGTTAATAGAAAGGCTCTTCTTTTTGTTTTTTAGTAGACACAGATGAGCCACGGTGGTGTACTTCATGCAAGGCCACACAGGAGCAATAAAAGCAGAGCGGTGCCATTACAAATCCTTCACGAGTCTGTTCGGAGCTCTCGCTATCTGTTTCAGACGCGAATTGCGTCACTTAGGCTTCTCTCTCACTGTCTCTCTCTCCCTTTCTGTCTCTCTTTGTGGGACAGGGCGCAGACCCGGTGCACGACCTGTTGCTGAATATGATCACGTGGGTGGGCATCCTGCTGTCGCTCGTCTGCCTGCTCATCTGCATCTTCACCTTCTGCTTCTTCCGAGGCCTGCAGAGCGACCGCAACACCATCCACAAGAACCTGTGCATTTCGCTGTTCGTGGCCGAGACGCTCTTCCTGACCGGCATCAACCACACCGACCAGCCGGTAAGACACGACTTTTCTCATGCACACACAAACACACACTACTTTGTCAGCCATAGTTTCGGATTCGCAAACAAAACGAGACTAGAATTGAATTTTGGAGCTTCTCTTAAACTGATGCTTCACACATTGGTGAACATCAGCTAATATAATTTCCTGTAGCAGGATGAGTATCTACTGTCTGCTCCCTCATTGTACTTGGTTATGGATAATCTGGTCATTAAGGTTATCAGCTGACTTAATTTTTTACCACATAATGTTGCTGAACCTAGACCTTAAAAAGAGAAGGAACCCCAGATCATAACACTGCCTCCAGAGGCTGGTATAGCGTGCCTTAGGCACAGGAATCACCAGGGATCACCCGATACGATATTATCACGATACTTACAGTAGGTGCCGATTCGATTTGTATTACGATATACGTCCAGATTCAATATTTTTTCTCCTTTTTTTTTTTTTTTTAAGCATTTAGCAGATAATTTGCTTCTACCACACAGGATGCTGTGCTGTGTGAATAATTTAGAGTGCGCCACCTGCAGGATTATAGAGGAACAGCGACATTTTACCACCTCGAATGCGAACATACGGTATATAAATTAAAATTTTACTTAAAAAAAAAACTATTTTGGTATCAGTGTATTGTTACGTGAATTGCCATACCAAAAAAACTAAAACAAAAAATTTAACCTATTAGAAAGTAAATTAATGGATTTTTTCCCCATCTCTACTTTACTTTATGCGCTTCTCTTCTTTTTATTCCGATGCACTCATCGCTCTGGAGAAGAGAAGGCTCAATCCGGACTCATCAGACCATATGACTTTTTTTTCCATTGCTCCAAAATCCACCAAAATGTATGCTTACCTATGATTATGATACCTGTGATTTCTACTGGTTTTTTTATTTTTAACAACGCAAGTTCAAAAACAGTTAAAATGATCTCCATGTTGTTCATGATATTTTTCTGACCACATTTTTACCACAAAGTTGTCGGTTCAGCGCTGTCCTTCCAGGCTTTAATAATGCGTTGGACGGTTCTTAACCCAGGAATTTCTGCGCTCTCCTTAGTTGTTTTCTTTGCGTGATGCAGGCCCCTTTCTGAAATTGCTATATGTATTTTTTTGCATTAGTTTCTAATTCAATACAACAATTTTCACTGCAAACTATATTACTAACAACAAATTATTGACAACAAATTGAGTGAAAAGTGGACTGTTTACATGAATTTATGAATAAAAGAGAGTAGACATGAGGAAAGTCTTATTTCTGTGTACAAAGCAGTTAACTTGGATAAAATGTCACTTTCTTACATTTAAATAGGGATCTAGAAAAAGATTTGGATTATGAATATTAAATATTCGATATATTGATTATTCTTTATATATTTAATTTTAAACATTTCTTAGTTCTTAGGTTTATTTCCAATTTTATGTAAAAAAAAATTATAATAATTAATCACAAATTTTGGGTCCTACTGTTATGTTGCCCCATTTTAATAACCACCAGCTGCCACTGGGGCATGTGCCCATGTTAATCCATCCACACTTACAGTAGCTTGGAGAATAAATGCTCTCGTCTTTAGCTAAAACTTTCACTCGGGACATTTTAACATTTAACTATTTGTACAGCGTGAAATGGAACAAAAAATATCCCAGACACCGCATGTCTATCTTTGAGTCTATCTCTTTTTCTCCACTCTTGCCACTTAATTTCTTTCCCACAAGAAAAAAAAAAAGGGCAGTTGAAAATCACCCGCTGATTCCTCTGCTAGGCGGCCGACGTGCGAGGAGGAAGTGATTCGAAGCGAGGGATATGATGCCGAGGCTGAGGTTGCTCAGCTCAGTGGAGGACTGAACAGCTGATTTCTGAGTGTCACCAGAGTCTCCTCGTGCCACAGAGCTAATTTGCTTGCGAGAGCTTCTGCAGCGTGAGGGCCATCGTGTCTGTAGTGCACGGAAAAGACGCTTGATGGGGGTTGTAGAGGTGACGTGATGTGTGAATGGAATTGAAATGGTAAAAGCCTTTTGCATGCCGTTGCTCCTCTAAGGCGGCGTTATTTATTGAACGTTAAATTTGAAGGAAATCGTCACAAAAAAAAAAAAAAAAAAAAAAAAAAACGGAATGGATACGTATTAAGGATCTCATTACAAAGTGAACAGATTAAGTAAAGTCAGGTACTGTATATACCTAATAACTTGATAAAAAATTAAATAAAATCACACTTACAGTAGCAAGGTTTCAAACATCTTTAGGCAGGCTGACTATTTTTACCACCACGTGTTAAACTTACATCTTATCCGATTAATTTTGTTCAAATGTATTTGACCTTAAACTTAAAAAAAAAAAAAGTTTTGATATTATTAACAAAGAAAACTTTGGGAATTAAGGAAAATTATATATATAATAAAGTTTTTATATTATTAACAAAGAAAACTTTGGGAATTTAGGAAAATTATATATAAAATATATAAAATAAAATACATAATATGTAATCCAAATTTTTTTAAAAATGTTTAAAAAAGTTATTTTTATTTTATCTTTACCTCTATTGTTCTGATTACTTATTAGTATTATTAACTTATTATTTATATACAGTATGTGCTAATAAGCACAGATCTGCTCCCACACATCAGTGGAGTGAAATAAACTTTTATTCGCCACATATACCTTCCTGCACAGTGAAATTCTTTATTCTTTGCTTATCCCAGCTTCTTGTTAGTGGGCCGGGGTCAGAGCGCAGGTTCAGCCATTTTACGGCACCCCTGGAGCAGACAGGGTAAAGGGCCTTGCTCAAGGGCCCAACGGAGGCAACCGCCGACCTTCTGATGAGTAACTCGGAGCCTTAACACGTTGTGGAAAAAAAACTAATATTGCAATACAATCAATAATTGCAATTATTTATTTGATGGTCAGTCTTCAGCAACAAATAACATGTTGACATCGGTCTCTTAACCCCGCTTCCGATTCCTAACAAGCCTCATCAGTAATTGAGTCACTAACGGTGCAGGCTGAAAACCCTCCAGGCGCTTAGCATCATCCCTAAGCACCAGCGATGTGAAGGGTTAAACACTATAGATCAGGGTTAATGGTTAATCCCCTTGGGGAAGAATCTCATTATCAACCCCACCAGGGGGAGCAGGAGGAGGGGCGGGAGGGTGGGGTGGTGAGGTGCATCCTCTTTACATCACCGACAGAAGCGTTCGACTCTCAGCTTGAGCCTGACCTTCATCTGTTCATCATCTCTGGAGTCTTATTTATGTTTTGCCATTTGCATGAAGAACTGCTTAATCACTTAATCGGTTGTTCTCCGGTCGTTGTGTTCGAGCTCACCCACTCACATCAATGACTTTGGAGCTCTTTATGTAATGATAATGCTCGCTGTGAGAGAATGTGTCATGGCACATTGCTTCGGAGATGCTGCGCAGAAACAAAATTGTTGTGATTTAAAAAAATATTTTTTTTTTACATTGTTGCATCTTCCAAACGGTGGTCACCGTTTTTTTGTTTGTTTGTTTGTTTTTTTACTGGAGCCATATGGCTAATGTTGATGACGGGATGTGAGAATGCCACCTCTGTGTATTGATATGCATCGCGGAATCATCGAAATGGGCCTTTGCGGATATAATTAGCACGACCAACAAATCAGAATCCGCCATGTTATTATCATGGTTGATCCAAAGAATTGTCTCGCAAAGAATTACCAGTTTTATTTCTCTCTCGTTCTTTCTTTCTTTACACCCTCGAGAGGAATTATGAAGGCGGTGTTTTGGTGTTGAAGACGCACAGTCCTATTCTGTCCATCGGTCAAGCCTCCGGGATCGCAACTATCGATAGATGTTAAAGACAGACGCAACAAGAACAAGTTTATTTTCATTTCCATTTCCATCACTTCACCTTCCTTTAGTTGTTTTCGAAAAAGTGTTGAGCGAAGGCTCAGTCGGATGATTTATTTCTGTAGGGCAGATTTAGGGTGTTCAAGTCAAACCGGGTCAAACAAGTCAAACAGATATACGGCTACACTAATGCACGTATCCCAGTGTTTCACTAGTGCTTGGATGGCATCAAGGTAGATAGTTTTATCAGCCATGATCGGTCTGCCTGCTTCACGTCTGAAACGCTGGCCTCCCAGGAACTCCTTAAACAGCCCAAACATGTGGAAATGGCTTGGAGCAAGGTCAGGATTGTACAAAGGATGTGTCAAATGTCTCATCACCCTACTACGGAAGACTCCCGTTGATGTCAATCGGTTTTACGCCATCATTCACAATACATTTCATCACAAGTCCCGGTTTGACTTGTAGAATTAGTCGTATTAGCATTGCATGGATGTACAGGCATACAGGTGTGTCTAATACCATGGACGCTGTGTAGCGTCATCACAGAGGATAATATTCTGCATAGAGGATAATATTCTGCATAGAGATGGCACGCGGGGTGTAAAAGTTCCTGTAATAGAAGAATGTCATGTTTGACGAATGAGCTCGAAACTTCATAGTTTTAATTTAATTAGCGAGACGAGAGGAGATGGACATCATCCATCAAAGTCCACTTAGGCTGAAGACTGCTGGACTTACAAAGTGTGTGTGTGTTTGTGACTCTTCCTTCTAATTCAATAGCGCTAAATAATTAGTTCACCCTCCTCTCCCTCGCACCCTGTTTCTCTCACAGATCGTGTGCGCCGTGTTCGCCGCGCTGCTACATTTCTTCTTCCTGGCGGCGTTCACGTGGATGTTCCTGGAAGGCGTGCAGCTCTACATCATGCTGGTGGAGGTGTTCGAGAGCGAGCACTCCCGCAAGCGCTACTTCTACCTGGCCGGTTACGGCATCCCGGCTCTCGTCGTGGCTGTTTCCGCTGCCGTGGACTACAGGAGCTACGGCACAGAGAGAGTGTGAGTGGGACATGGACATAAAACATAAACACACACATACACGCATATGGGTTTCTTTTCTTTTTTTTCTTTTTTTTTGTGGGAAAGGTCTTTGATCTCAGATTCTGCTGAGTTTGTGTTTGAGCATATTTTGCGTACAGAACCAAACAGCTGTAGCACGTGTGTGTTTTGCTCCAGGGTGTGAATGATGATGAGAATGAGGAACATGGAAAATATTTTTCATGCCGCTTTGTACAGTACATGAATAGCTTATTAACTTCAAAAACGACCTACTTTTAAACGCAAACAGTACACAGTTGTCTATAAGTACAGTATAAAGCAATTTTATATACTGCCTCCGGTGTTCATGTTAGGTATTGCAGCAAGTCTAGCTCTTATTTTTTTATGGGATGCTGTTAATTTCTGACTCGATACACCTTTTTTCGCATTATTTTTCTTTCTTCTTTTTTCGTATTCCGACTGTCCAGGAGGAAACGGCAGAGATTCAGCCCACCTGTGAATTATCGCTTTTCCCCAGAACACACACACTGAGTTATCGAAGAACAGTTTGTTCTTCCTTACAAACGTATGCTGAAGTATAGAAGCACAAACCTACAGTTAGTAGCAGAAACTCACAGTGCAGAGGTGAGCACTGTAGACACACAGAGAGAGAGAGAGAGAGAGAGAGATGCTGACATTAAGTATTCTCTCTGTAATCTGAAGAAACAGTACTGCATTCAACATAATTCATAACAACTGCTTAACCAGGCTTTGAAGAAATATTGCAGCTGGCAATCAAATAGAGTGTGTATGTATGAGAGGGTGTGTGTGTGCGCACAGGATATGTAATGCAGTTTGATCTTCAACGCACTCCTTTCGTCTTTGTTTTCACTCCGTACGAAATTCTCAACTGTTCTCTTTCCGAGTTGAGGATTGACCAGGTGGGCGTGGCCTCGTGTTTAAATAAACTCGACTGATTGTCTAAGATTGTCAGCGCCAACACCAGAAGTGAACATCGCCCTTTTTTTTTTATCCAAACGATGACGTCATGTTAAACCTGCCATCCTCCAGTCTCATCTACGATTGGTTAGATCCTTTACTGCATGTAAAATGTGAGCCAATCAGTGGCCAGAGACCCAGTAATTAGAAGTAAAGACTCATGAGGACACAACTGTACTCCCCCACCAAACATGCACAGAAACAATTAGTTGTCAAGTATTTACCTGGCTAATATGAACCTAATTAGCAAATTATCAGAGTTTTGCACATCACTTCTTACTTCGACTGAAATTTACGTAGGATGATGTCGCTGATCGTGTCAGACTGTTCAGGTTGAGGTGCATTTATTTATTAATCTAATTATCAGTGGAATAATAAAGTCAATACAGCTATCGGTCCTGGTTTATCTACATATTGTTAATACAAAATATTTTTCACTAGAAACCTCTTTAAGTTACTTAGGCTCAGGTTTTTATTTTATAGCTATTAGACTTAAAAAAACAAAACAAAAAACAAGCGGTTCAGAGCCCAATGTCTTTCCATGAAAGTTCAGTAAGTGAAACGCCTGATCCTTGAAAATTTCTACATGTTTGGGCTATTAAAGGAGTTCCTGGGAGGCCAGTGTTTCAGAAATGAATGAGGCACTCTGTGAGAACTTTTTTTCCCTTGATGGTAATCCAAGTGCATTACTGTAGCAGGGGATTATATAGTTTCTGTTATTCTGCAAAATCGAAAGTCCTAGTTTGACTTGAACGTCCCTCAAAGTTATTTAATATTGTGGGATATTCAAAAAATAAGCTAGTTACTTATACTCTAGTATCTTAAAACTAGCTAACTAGCACTAGCCGCTCTTTAATAAGATTTTTTTTTTCAATGCAATGCAATTCATCAGTTATTAAAACTCACAGTTGTAAAAAGTTAAAAAGACCTTTAAGTCTAAAGTAAACATTTTTAGGTAGAACTTGACCATATCAATGAAAAAAATTTTTTTTTTGCATGCAAGTCTGTGTGATTTATTAGTTACTATAATGTAGAACCATTCCATATCATAAGAAGTGCTTCACTTTGTCTTGCGGCAGAAGTATTGTCAGAGCCACTATGGCACAATCAGATTAGAGAATTTACCTACTGTACACTGTGTCTTAAATAAATATATTTATACATATATGTATATAGGTTTGGTAGGTAAGGCTGTAAAAAGGTGCTTTTGTTGGTTAACTGAGGTATGTTAACAGTTTGAGCGAGGCGCGATGAGTAAGAAGTTAATGTCTGCGCCAAGGCCGTCATTTCCAATGCAGCGGAAATTAGGAGGTGAATAATTTAACAAGTGGGCGCTCATGGATCAGGGTCTCATGTGGCTAGCGAAACTCCGTTCGATCTGTTATTCCCCATCAGCCATACACCACTTTATATGCGCAGAAGGCTTCGGCCGGTGCAGTTGCCGGATTGTGTTTAATCCCCTCTCGATCTTTCTTCTTTTCTCAGGTGCTGGTTGCGTCTGGACACGTATTTCATCTGGAGTTTTATCGGGCCTGCTACTCTAATCATTATGGTAAACACTTGTTAATGAACCTGCATCATTAGTTCCCTTTGAGTAATTTGTTTCCCTTGAGAGATTCTTTTTTTTTTGCTTGTTATATAGTCATGATATCACTTTTTTTCTGAATCACAGCAGCTTCGTGAAAGTTTATAAAACAAAGATATATTATGATCAGCCATGGTTTAAGTTGTCCTGTTGGTGTTTTCCAGTTGAACGTCATCTTCCTAGGCATCGCCTTGTACAAAATGTTCCACCACACGGCCATCTTGAAGCCCGACTCTGGCTGCCTGGACAACATTAAGTAAGTTTCACGAAGCCTCATACTTTGGTGGGTGTGTATCTCGCCGGTAGACGTGTGCATCTTTGTAATCATGCTTTATCCGTTATATCACAAGCAGACGGGTGCACAGCCTTTGATATTTTCCCTTGCCTTCAAAGGTTAAGTAACAATCTTAAGGCCTAAAGGTATTCCGGGGAGCACGATGCATTATGGGAAGAGGTGAAAGGCATCAAATTGAGAAGGGGGATCGCGGTTGGCCGGGATTAACATCTGCAGGTGTACATGCGTATAAATATTCATGAAAGAACACTTTGGAGAGGCAGAGCGCCGTAATGACTTTATGAATATGTGCAGTTATTGATGTTGCTGCTTTCAAGGTTTAATGAAAAGCAGTGAGTCACTGTGACTGATATCACAGACGTGTGAACAGGTCACTTCACAAGGAAAAGCTGAGAAACGTTGCGTTTTGATAAACGTCCTTCTAGCCAGTCAGAGAAAGGGAATGATGCTTAAGATAAAAATGTCTGTTTTTCTCTCACACAAACATGATAACACATTCATAATCAGTTGAGATGAGGTTTCGACTAATGCAGCATGAACTAATAGGACACCATGCGTTACGCGGCTTCGGTCAATCACGTCGATATTAATCAAGATGAATGAGAATTTTAAGAATTTCATTTCTAGTTTTAAAATAAAAATCTTTAGATCTTTTAATCTTAGTCGTGATGGTTTTTTCTTCTTACATTTTTCAAAATGTCCTACATATGTAGTCAGGATGCATCATGTGAGTCTTTTAAAGTGTGTTTGAATCACGCCTTCAAAGCCTCCATAATCGCTTTCAAAGCACAAACATTAACCCTGCGTTTTTGTGAGCTGTTGAGTTCATATCACTCATTAATTTGCTCTTAATCAAGCCATCGTAGTCGAGTTCTGACTCACTCATCGATGGTTATATATATAGAGGTTTCCACTGAACTGATGTGACGTATTTTGACTTCTCTTTGTGTTACGACTGAAAACTTCCTAACTGCAATATCTCAATTAAATCAATAAACTAAAAGTCAATAATATGTTGCATTAAATTAGAGTTCATGATTGAATTGGAGTAGATGAGTTCTCACACGCAACCCAAGCAAAGGCGTTTGGTCTGTCTGATTAATTAGGCAGCCGGCACGGTGCTGATACGTCTTTGATAACGTCTTAGATGAAACTGGATAATTTTGCAATCAGACGTCCTATTCATGTTGATAATTAGATGATTATAGTCTCCTGTTTTCACAAGGCTAATTCACCAGGCGCAATTTGAACTGTTTGATTAGGGGCTAAAAAAAGAAAAGCGCACAGGAACAGAAAGGAGTAACAAAAAAAATATGTTTATGTTGTATGGGTATGTGTACCTCTTAATGTTTCGTACATATCAAAAATTACAAATC
>JAQQZT010000013.1:11203809-11222852 GCA_030068275.1 Clarias platycephalus | reverse complement strand
CCATCTCCACATCATTGCATTCAGTTTTTATTCACAATTTGTTAAGTGTCCCAACTTTTTTGGAATCCGGTTTGTATCTTGTTGCCATGCCTTATTAAGTCGTGTCCACCTCATATTATCTCGTTCCCACACCCATAGTAAGTCATGTCCGCACTATAGTATCTCATTCACATGCCTTAGTAAGACATGTCCACACTATAGTATCTCATTCACACGCCTTAGTAAGTCATGTCCACACTATAGTATCTCATTCACACGCCTTATTAAGTCGTGGCCACACCATAGTATCTCGTTTCCACACCTTAGTAAGTCATGTCCACACCATAGTATCTTGTTGCCATGCCTTATTAAGTCATGGCCATGCCATATTATCTCGTTCCCACACCTTAGTAAGTCATGTCCATAACATAGTATCTCATTCTCACACCTCAGTTAATCGTGTCCACACCATAGTATCTCGACTAGAGATTAGAATTTTTATGAGAATACTGTAGACCTTAATTTTGTAATGTGCAACAATGGAGACACTAAGTATTATTACTTACATTTCACATACTATACCAGAGCATTTTATAGTGAATTGTAACGTTAGTGTCTACAAAATTCTTAAAAACGGATACCATGTATGATGTTTGTCCATAAGAAGTACTATAGAGCCTGTAACAAAAGCATTGTAAAGTGGTATAAAGAAAAATTTAATTATAGTGAATACATCATGTTTATAATACATCATGATTTAAAAACCGCGCTCCAGTGTTTTATAAATACAGGATTCGTAGGTTTTGTTACCTACAGTAATTGTTTGTTTTACAATAAGTGTTTAAGGGTTAAATACAGTACGTCACTGTATAAGACGTAGGAGCCAGCAGTAATTATTACTAGTTTTAGAAATAAAGTAAAGAAACATTTGCTTTATAACTAAATTAAAATAATAGAATAATACCATATAATTCTAAACACTAAAGCTAATACTGCTATGACTATATAAGTATTAGAATTGGTAATATTTACTGGAACTTAAAGAAAATTTGATTAGATTAATACTCTACCTATAAGCGTTCTTTGTTGATTTCTCTGACTTTTAAGCATTAGGAATTTAAAAGATACAAACATCAGGTCTTCATTTTCCCTGCAATAAATTCCCACTTTCGAACCCCGTGCTCGGTTCCTGTTTATTTCATCATGCCTGAGTGTTCAACAGAAACAGCAATTTTGACCCGAGTTCTCTAAAACCCAGTGCCGTAGGTTCTATGCGGTGAAATCGTTTCATCTGTATTCATCCATCGCCACACTACCGGGTCATTACCCCGAGCTTTGACTGCATGAAAAAGCACTAGAGACCTAAAAATGTTTGTATCGTAGGAACCATTTCCCTCAATAAGCACAGTATCAGGGAAGCTGTGTCTACACCACGCATGACGGCTACCACAAACTATTTGCTTGCTCTCAGCAATGCACCTGAATGCTTTTTCTGTTCTTTTTCTTGCTTTATATCCACTGCTTGACTCACAGTAGAGCAGGGCTTTTGTGGGATAATGTACGGAGTAACAGTCATAGCTGGAGATGGACAATACTGCTGACCTGATGCATCTAAACGAGCTTTCCAATGTACCTGTGTGTGTGTATTTGTGTGCGTGCGTGGTTTTTTTGTTCTCTCAGAGTCGGATTCGTCGAATGTGGAACGATACGGTGCGGAAGCAGTCGGAATCATCCTTCATCACCGGAGACATCAACAGTTCTGCTACCATCAACAGAGGTACACAACTCTGGATACAGTTCATATCATTTATCAAAGCTAAAAGTTTCAGAATTTATTTGTAAATGTTTTGTTTTCAGGAGAATTTTGACGCTACAAGAAATGCATTGTTTGTGAAATTGCAGTTTGGAAAAAAACGTTATATATGAGACTCAAGTTAGTCTCTTACCTATTATTAATTATTAACTTATAATTAATCTATTTCCATTCCATGTGCTGATTTAGTAAACATTTTATGAAACTTTGTTGTTTTCTATTAATAGCTTGAAAGATGAAAGAAACCGCTAATACAATCTATGAATGAAAACCAACAAGGCTTGAGAGTAGAAAGTATTTGTTTGCAGGAGCATTTCAGGAAAACTTGACTGATCAGTTGTATAAAACTAAATTGTATAATAAGTGATGACTCACTACAATTTTATGTAGTGGTTTGAAATCACTTATTTCTTTAAATTGCACCTAGAAATGTATTTCAACATACGTACTGTATTGACATACGAATGTGACAAATCAAAGAAAGTAATAGCTAGCTATAGCTATGCTATAAAAATAAATAATAATAATAATAATAATAATAATAATAATATAAGGAAGAAAAAATAGCTATCTATACTTAAAATGCTAGCTGTACTAGCTATCAAAAATAATAAGAAGGAAATAAGAAAAGTAATAAAAAGAAGAAAATAAGACATCATAATAGCTAGCATACTAAACACAATAGCTAGGTATAGTAGCTGTAAAAATAAATAAATAAATAAATTCATATTAATAATAATGATAATAAGAAAAAAAAATACAACATGAAAAAAATACAGTAGCTAGCTATACTAATCAAAAGAAATGTGATTATGAAGTGCACTTTCACCATTTAGTTGATATTTTCAGCCCTGTGCATGCTCTTGTTTGAGGTTTTGGAGTGCACCACTAAATTACTTCCGCTGCGCTGTTAAGGTGCGAGGTCATTTACAAGTAATCACTGTAAAGTTTCATCTTCATCCACATACACAGATCTGTACGAGGAAAATTTGTATTGCTACAAATTTGGCATAATTTCTAGTTGATGACAAAAACATTTACATACAAGCGTGTTAAAAGTTTGCAATACTACTAACTGACTATTGTTTAAAATAGACAATGTAAGGAAAACCCTACACGTTAGCCAGGTGCATCATACTCTAAAAAAAAAAAAAGCCACAGTTGCTTGTTATTTAGAGTCACCTTTATTTATTTTTTATAGCTTTATTCACTTGCGAATAAAATGAACATAGTACAACCTTAAACATCATCTAAGATTATATAATTGGTCATAAAGGACGGCTCGTACATGGGGGATGTTTTCCTCTGTTGACACACAAGATCACCACTGGAAATTTCTAAAGCTTCTAAAGCTGCCGAGGTCAGAAGGTTGAATGGCAGCTTAAAACGTTTCTTTTCTATGTTATCCGGAAAGCACTTAGAGGAAGAGCACCTTCATACTGCGATATTGTGCAGTAGGCTTGTGCAGCTAACTTGCCCCTTGAATCGAGTGTGGCAAGCCGTTAAAACGTAAAATAAACCCTGATTAATAATAACAAACAAAAAATAAACAATAGATTGTTTTATTTGTTTATTAGGGAGTTTGTTATTATAATATAATTTTCATAATGATGTCATAGTAAATTTTTATTATGAATAGGTTAAAAATTTTAACTTATAACTTATAGTATACGTTTTATATATATATATATATATATATATATAATATATATATGCCATTTATGCCAATGTTGCCAGATTGATAAGTTTTCAGTTTTTCCAATTCCTTGGGTTTAAAATATTTAGAATATTTTAAACATTCTTTTTTAAAAGAACAATTTTTAGTAGTAGTCATTATTCCTACGTCATTACTGTTATCAGTCAGAGCATGCGTTATTCATATGGGTACGCTTTCACATTCTTGCTCAATAACACATTTTTAAAAATTCGTTTTAAAAAGATTTTACAAAAAGTAGGAACGGGGCTCGTCAGGAGTCTGATCCTAAAAGAAGGGGAGTATATTTGAAGAAGCAAAACGAGGCACAGCGCAAATTTGATCAAAATGTGCGCCACAGGAAAAAAATGAGATCATTCCATGGTGCTCACTTGGCATTAGGACAAAATCGTTTTGGAGTTGCAGGATGAAGTTCTGATAGAAACATATTGTACTTGACGAGCTGAATAGTGAAACCCATCAACAAAGGACAAAAAAAAGTTTAAACCCAAGTTGCAAACCATGACAGCTACAGTACTTAAGTACCCAATTATGAAATATTTCTTACAGATTTTTATGAGTCATTCATAAAGTAATGCTGCATTCATATTCTTAAAAAACTCCATCATTTATGAGCTTTGGTACATTATAAAATATTGAAGGTTGCACCTCGAGGCACATTTTATGAATTTAGAAAAAGCTTTATTTTATTTACGCGTGAGCTTCTCAAGCTCTCCGAGTATGTTCTTGAGATTTTTTTCTCTCATATTTAGTGTCTTGTTGAAAAATACTGACAAAGACAGCATGGAGAAGATTCCGTGCCTGGTGAAAGGATATGAAATGGAGTATCCAGTCACATGGAATGCTTTTTTTATTTTTCTTAATTTTTTTAGGACAAAGTGGCGCTCAAACGCAACACCTGTTATTTGTAAAGGTCTGGGGTCGGAAGTACCGCAGGTGGGATAACTTGCTGTTTTTAAAAAAGCAAAAAGAACTTTAAAATGCCCTGTCATTTTTGTTCGTACACACAAGTGTTTTCCGATTTTCTCCCAAGTTTTGTTGTATTAAATTCCCAACTCATCAATAGGGCGCTCCTACTGTACATTAAGGGTACTACTAGCAGCCAGGGAGGGCCGAAAACTATCACATGTTTCCTCCGAGTCACGTCGTGCAATCCAACCGCATTTTTTCGAACTGCTCGCTGTTGAAAGCAGCGTAACACACTAAAGTCAGCACTATCCACTCTTTCTGCTAGCATGAGCTCACAGACCCCTATGATTAGCTTAGAGCCGCGATTGATGTAAGAGTTCCAGAGTGGCTCCCATCCCTTCCCTCTGCGAGAGCTCGGCCAATCTTCAGATGTTAGGGCAAACACTTTGCCGTTGCGCCACTCGGTGGCAAGGATCTACAAAAACTCACATTGTGCCATTGGACAATGGTTCGAAAGGTCCCAGGTTCAAAGCCCACGGCCACCAAGTTGTCCCTGTTGGGCCCTTGAGCAAGGCCCTTAACTGCTCAGATGTATGATGAGATAAAAATGTAAGTCGCTCTGGATACGGGCGTCGGCCAAATGCCTTTCTGAAACACGTTGCTAAAATTTTCTGAAACTCAGCGAATACTTGAGAAACATATCTATAGAAAGCTTGAAGTGTCTACTTTTAAATAAAATAACTCAAATATTCTTAGTTTATGTAATCCGTATGAAACCGAACAGTGGTACAGACTTTCCGTCGCACTTCATTATCTGATGATGACCTGGGACCGGACACGCCCAAACGCTATTCACAGGGGGAACACTTCCGACTTCTCCGGACCACGCGTGAAATACATCAAGTTTGCGCTTAGATCCTTTGACTTTCCCATGGCACGCTATACTATACAGGCGCAACCAGTAACGAGACGCAGCATTGATTTTGCGTATTGCATTTCATCTGCTTAGTATCTTAAACAGAATTAGACTTCAATGCAATGAAATGCAATACACTGATTTTCAGTGTGGCTCGTTGCCCACATAGTTACTACAGTAACAGCGTACAAATCATTTGTAACCAGAGTTTAAAACTAGACAGGACATACTGTTACAGTAACACTGTTCTTGTTATACCACGGCAAGTTACCAATAAATGCTTTTAATTATTTACTTTTGAAAATCTGTAACAGTTGTTTAAATAAAAAGTTGAATAAAAAAAGAAATGATTCAACACCCTCTGACCAGAGTCGAGAATTCAATTGAATTAAGACTATTAAATGATCTGTTAATGATGTTATTATAACACAAAAGGATTTGAAGGTGCGATGGATTAAATAAAACAGTGAATCTCTCTCTCTCTTCACACAAACACACACACTCTGCACCGAGTTCCGTATGACACTAATGTGCCGTTGTAATGACAGATTGATGTGCAGAGAGACCGGAGGACGTGTCAGGATGCCAATAATTAAGCACTCAACACAGCCATCCGTTCACATTAACACACTCTCTCTTGCACACACTCATGCCGCTTTGCACTTATTGCGATCTGGCAGGCCAGATGTTTTCAGGTGACTTACGAATAGATAAAAAAAAATAATAATTTAAACATTAACATCATTTTTTTTATCTCACACATAGACACACAGACATATATGCACACACCACACACAGACAAAACAGATAGACAGATAGCGATCATCGCTGTCAGCCTGTAGGATGAAGATAAGGCAAGCGTAAATCCTACAATCTCATGGTAGCAACAGGGAAACTGGGTCAGGAAAGTTTTAGTCTGAACGAAGCGCTCCGTTCTTGAAGTGTGGTAAAAATATATCATATTGCATCCTCGAGCTTCTTCCTGTCGTCAGCGATGATACCAACCGCATCCCGTCTTTTCCAGAATTTCTATGAAATACTGCATTATATACTGTAGCATGTTCAATTATACTGTATTTGTCTGATTATCATTATTATCTACGTGAATAATTATATATTATAACCCAGTTCACGCAGTTATTGCTGGAAATATAATATAATAATAAAGTATTGCTAATATTTCTTGCTTAAACCAGAGAAAACACAGAACGAGCCATGTGGTGTGGCTCAATTGTCTGAATCTATATTAAATTATATTGAATATCTTTTAAAAATAAATAAATAAATAAAGTTGTTTTGGGGGCGTTGCCCAGATGTACCTCATTTACATAGACACTGAAATGCTGCAGTCGGACGAGAAGTGAAACAGGGGGATTTTTAAGCTATGAAAAAATGCCTAAAAATTACTCTTTGATCTGGAGCGTTACACACACTTTAGGAGAGCTCTGAGACCTGGGTTAATTTGTTAAAGGAATAATAAAGTACAGGGCTTTTAATGCTGCTTTACAGAGTTCAATAGAAAGCTTAAACAAATTTAACAGAATTTCCTCAGAGTTATATTAAAAGGTCAACATACTGTACTGGATTTAACCGAGCAAGTAGGTACAGTAAGAGCTATCCATCGGATAATTACCGCAGTGATTTAAATGCTTAAGCCACAGCAACAAGTTATTTAACTCGTATCCACATATCCTGTGGTTGTGGCGAAGATTTTACTCTGTTTCAGTTTCAGATCTGTCAAGTGAATGCCCCGAATCAAGCAAAGAAAGCAACTAAGGAGATGAATGAAATTAAATGACTAAAATTGGGTTAAGAATTTTAAAGCACATTATTAAAAACTGGAGGGATAAAGTGGTGTGAAGCATCATGTTCGGAAGAAATTTTTTTTTTGAAAGGTAGTGATCAGAGAACACAACTTAAACGTTTGGTGAAATCAAATCATGAAAAAAAAAAACGACAGTAAAAGTCACGGCTTAATAGTGAAAGTTAGAGTTTGTCCACACAATGCGAAGAAAACTCAAGGGACTGGGACTGAACAGCTGCGTAGGTTTGAGAAAACCATGCAGTGCGCGGTGGCTGTAAGTACGATTCATCCGCGAGTTGTTGCAGTTTTGGCGTAGTGAGTGAGCGAACAAATGAAATGTTAAATTTTTTGGGCGGTCCTCGCGGAAGCTCAAGGAACGTCTGGTGTCTCTCACTGTGAGTCAAACCACACAGGTGAGATTTATGGGGTTTATGACTAATCAGTGAGGCTTAAATAGCTTTGAGGCCTCATTTTCACTCATGGATTGGTCCAGACCTTCACGCCATTTCAAGTCTTCGGGATGTGCTGGAGAAGGCTCTACGCGCCGGTCCGACTCTCTCATCATCAGCAGAAGATCTCGGATAGAAATTAATGCGAATTAATGGACGGAAATAAATGTTGTGACGTTGCGTCAACTTAGCGAAACAGTACCACAGCGAATGTGTGAAAGGGTTAAAAAGCAATCCATCGGAATATCAGAGTGTCTTTTTCTTTGGCCTGGCGCTACAAATCAGTCCAAACTAAAACACAAAAAAAAAACAGTTTCATCTGAAATCAATAGCAAAATGATGTAAGTATTGTTGATGTGGACGCCAGTAGAAATTCGCCACTAAATGGTTCAAATGGAATCTGACGATTTTTTATATTTTTTTTTCTTCCACCCAGCACTAGTCCACATCCTAACTCTAGACTTACAGTATTATAGACGGCATATAGAAAGCACATCACTTCTCGAGAAACAATCAGTACATTATTGCATCAGGTGTTCCGTCGTCTTCGCTAACACTCAACGCCTAAAGTACCCATCCAGATAGCGCGGTTTCACAGAAGTAAGCGGATGACTCATGGCCGGGACGAGAACTTCAGGCTGTAGGTTGCGTTTATGTGGGCTGAGATAAGAACCCTCGGTTATGATATTCAGCTTGCCTGAGGCCATGCTGCAAGGAGACAAATTCACCCACAGCTGCTGCTTTAGGCTCATTTCCTGCTAACAATAAGAAATATGCACTGGTTTGAGTAATTCAGAGGGGGTAAAAAAAAAAAAAAGGGGCTTTCAAGCGCTTAACTTTTTCTCAACATGCGAAGAAAGTTAGCGAAGCTACGATTGTTGCTGGCAGAAAAGGAAAATAATAATCAGGTTACTCGTATATTAGTAAGTCCAAGAGAAAAATGTTACATTTTAAGTGCGCAAACTTTACTTCTCTACGTCCTCCCTAGCGTCTCTCTCTCTTTTTCTCTCTCTCTCTCTCTCTCTCTCGCTCTTATTTTCCTCTCGAGAGAAACCAAGTCCTCGTTGTGCTTCCACACAGCGTTGCATGTTTAATTTATTTTGGGGGGATTCGATTATTTCGGCGTGATCAGAGCAGATATGGAAGGCATCCAGACGCTCCCCAATGTGCTCCAAAGAGCGGAATATATTTCGGAAGGGAATAATCAGCCGACGAAAATGAAGAATGGGGGGGGGGGGGTGACATACCCGCACACACACTCACACACAAGCTGATTACAGGATACATAAGCCGATACAAACACATTAATATGAACATTAGAGCGTTGGAGATGCAGGGAAGCTGATTCACATTACGTTAGAGAGTTGTATCAGGAGACATATCAGTGAATCACAAATATTGATGCGCTGATTCCATTACGCAAATACGTGGAGTAAATAAATCCGAGTTTCTCGCAGACTCCGGAGTTGTTTACACCGCGCATTATTTAGGGTAGCCTCGTACTCGCTAGTCTCAGGCTTTCAAATTCTTCGCTAAATTGACGTACAGACCATGATCTGTTAGTAGTCGACCCTGTTATATAAAAAAATTGTTCAAAAGTGTGCTATTTGTATGCAGTGTTTCACACAGGTCTGAAATATACTTGCAGTGGAACGGGCCGGCTTTACTCGCCAGCACAGAAGTGGTCTACTACGTACAACAAACAATAAACGCATACGACTTTTAACACAAGATTTTGTTTTATTTGATATTTTTATTGATTTCACATTTCAACTTACAAACCCCTCTATATACATCTAAGATGAAGAACTAAACATTCTTCTATGTAATTAAAAAGTTCCGTAATTCAATTCAAAAAGTGAAACTGATATATTATATAGATTTACTACACACAAACTAATATATATACAAACTAATAAATAATTTGTAGCACTTTGAGATTCGCTTTAAATATAAAGTGCATTAGAAATAAAATATATTCATTTTGATAATTATGACTTACAGCTAATGAAAACACCAAATTCAGTATCTCAGAAAATTATAATATAACTTAAGACAAATTATATATATACACAGTATATACAGTATACAGAAATGTTGGACTGGGATCAAGATTGCGCAATATGGAGTGATGTCTTTTTTTTTTTTCAGCACAACCTGGGCAATATGATGAACTGCATTTTATTTTATTTCAACCAGCTATACAAACTGAGATATATATATATACTGAGGTTTAAAAAAAGAAAAAAACATGGGTCACACAAAGTACAGTAGGCCAAGAAATAACACAGATTTTTCAGATTACATGTTTTATGGTTGTTTCCAGGACCAATAATAATAATAATAATAATAATAATAACAATATGAGTTCTACATGTTTGCAATGTCATTCCCATATTCCTGTAGCCCTGCTATAAAAGCAGTTTGACATGACAACATATAAGGATTTTTTTGTTGTTTTATTTTTTTTTAATTGGTCATTGATGAGTGCAGGCAGCCTGGTGGTGTAGTGGTTAGCACTGTCGCCTTGCACCTCCAGGGTCCGGGTTCGATTCCCGTCTCTGTGTGCATGGAGTTTGCATGTTCTCCCCGTGCCTGGTGGGTTTCCTCCGGGTACTCCGGTTTCCTCCCAAAGTCCAAAGACATGCAGATTAGACTAATTGGTGTTCCTAAATTACCTGCTGCATTCACTGCCTCTCAGTACGCCGCTCTCGCGGTCGCAGGATAAACAGGTACAGGAGCGTTAGCATGAGACGGAACTGTGGCAGCGTTCTCCTGGACAAATTTTTGCAAAAAATCGGTGACCAAATGCTGTTATTCACAACAGGATGCTGAGTTTTCCTCGTATGTCCATGAGCAGATAAATCAAAATCGACATGAGCTGCATGTGCATACCAAGTGTAACCCTGAAACACATTTTGTCCAGTGTCTACATCATCGTTCTGTATATTCATAACCCGGTGTGTACTGTATGCTGTTTAATCCTTGCAGGAATCATGAACTTTGTGTACACACATGCACATCCCTGCTTATTTGAGGCTGCACGGCTGGATGGATAAAAAAAAAAAAAACACACACAGAGCTGCCGCATTCAATACCTCCTCAGTGTTTCCTCCTCTGTGCTTCCTTTGTTGAACTGTCTCCGAACAATTCATTACGATACTAACGTTTTGTGCTGAAATGCCCTTTCCCTGTTCCTTCCCTCCCCGCAACCGCCAGGTAACAATACCGACGTTGCGTGGACTTCACTACTGCATTTGTCTAACGTTCTATGTCTTTTTTTCTCTGTGTGTTTGTGTGTGTGTGCGTGTGTGTGCGCGTGTGGCTGGATCAGGTGCTATGGCCAATCATCTCATCTCAAACGCTCTGCTGCGACCGCACGGTTCAAACAACCCCTATAACACTTTAGTGGGGGACTCGACCGTGTATAACAACCCCACTCTGAGCATGTACAACACACAAGGTGTGCTGGTCCTCTCTACTCACCTCAGCTAACCTGCTCCGTCCGTGTGGGTGTGTTCATCAGTAGTGCATGCGGGTTGTATAAGTGGCGCATACGATCGGTCTCCCCTTGGAGTATCTCCTCAGTGGACACCTTAACACCGCAGGATGCAGGACAGGACAGAACACTTGGGAGGCAAAGGCAAACATTTAGGGGTAAAAAAAAAAAAAAGTTAAATATAAACCCGCTGGGGCTTAACATCGAGCCTTGTGGAAGCATCTGCATTGTGTACGCGTTCTTGAGGAGATCTCGGCGGGAGACCTGACACTCTTCTCAGCTCTGCATGACGCCGCCGCCGCCACGCCTGCTCCTCTCTGTTTATTACTCCCTCACTGCCTTATATCCCTCACACTTTGTCTTTTTCACCCCCCTTGTTATTAAAGGTATTATTATTATTATTATTATTATTATTATCATCATCATGCCCGACAGAAAAATGGCAGAAAAGTTCCTTCAGACTTTTTCTTTGACGATCCTACATAAAGTAGAATTAGAATTAGATACAACCTTCTAGGTGCACGCTCAGCGTTTGAAAAAATTAAATAAATGACGTCTATTCTAAAAGCATCAATAAAAAGTGAAGCTCAAGGTACTGCTAATGTGGCCTCTTTAGTCAGATCAATAATTCTGTTAAATAAATATAAGTCCTTTATTATCGTGGAGCTTTTTGTTGGATTGTAATAAACGGAAAGGTCCCGCGAGGTCCCGCGTCCTAACAAGGCCGCTCTCTTTATTTATTTTATTTAATTGTTATTACTATTTAGTTTTTTCTTTTTTCTTCTCGTATTTTTCCGTGTGTCCTTGTGTGTCATGCATGTCCTCTTTGACCTGTCACTGAATGCTTACCTGTGCTTTTTTTCCTTCTCCTTTTCTTCCTTTTCTTCCTTCCTTCCTTCCTTCCTTTCTCCATGCTGTCCGTTAAGACCCCTACAGAGAGACAAGTATGGGAGTCAAGCTAAATATTGCTTACCAAATGTAATTGTCCTTGTATTTCTCTCTTCTACTTGCCATCATGCTTTTTTTTCTAAGTTTTTTATTTAGATTTGTATTTAGAGTTTGGAAATTTATTCTCTATTAAAAAATAAAAAATGCAGGCAATGCAGAACGAATCAATGGTCTGATCTGAGTCCTTTTAAACGTTTTTTTTTTTTTTTTTGTCCTTTTCATCAATTTAAGTGCTACCTGGTAAAAACGGAGACAATGCAGCGCAATAGATTTTTTTTACAGTCTTGAGGTATACAAGCGCACGTCTCCAGAAAGCTCCATACTTTCTCCGCATGAGAGAAAGAGAGAAAGAGAGAGAGATGCCTTCATCCCCTCTCCCCCTTCCACCTCTTTCCTTATTTAGCACAAAGCGAAAATATAACTTAAATATAGCGAAAGCATACGCAGGCATCCCGTTAATGGGATTATATATGAATCCATATAGTAGCAAACCAAGCAGTGCTAAATAAGGGCTGGTGGTGATTTGTTGATCGGAGCCTGATTGTTAGACCGAGCGTCAGCATGGCTGTGCTTTATTTGTGTGTGTGTGTGTGTGTGTGTGTGTGTGTGTTGGTGTGTTGTTCGTATCCGACTGCATAGTTCTGTAGTCGACCAGGTTTTTCTTTGCCATCGAAAAAGATGATCCCATCCGAGATCAGACTTTTTAGTTCTTTATACTTTCTCCATAATTCTTGACTCAAAATTATGCGCATATCAATAATTCTCACTTTCTGTATATCTACGGTTACGAGTGCCGACTTCTATAATAACGCACTGCGTGTGATTTTTATTTTTTTTTATGCATTCTCTTTCCTTTTTCCTTCTTCAGAGGGAATCTTGAACAATGCCCGGGATACAAGTGTCATGGATACTCTACCACTGAATGGTAACCATGGCAACAGCTACGGCCTGGCGGGCGCCGATTACCTGAGCGAGTGCGTGCAAATGATGGAGCGAGGCGGCTACGGCGTCCCGCATGCCACGCACCCGCACACCCCGCTGGAGAAACGCATCCTCCAAGAGCTCACCTCTAACTACCTGCCCCCCTACCTGAACAACCATGAACGCAACAACCTGGTCAACAAGCTCGTCAACAACGTCAGCAACATCAGCAACGTCACCCACGTGAGCAACATCGCCAACCTGAGCAATGCCGGCAACATGAGCAACCTCGCCAACGTGAGCAACCTGGCTAACGTGAGTAACCTGAGTAACATGAATAATAATGGAACTGTGGGTGGTGGGCGGGGTAAAGACGCATCTGCTCCTCCTCTCAGCCTGACGCTGGACCTTGACGACTCCCCCGCCTTCATCCCCGACGAGAACCTGGCCCTCGAGTTGATCCGCGACGAGTCCGACACCCCGTTGCTCCCCCAGCAGCGACCTACCCATCCCTCCCAACCTCGCCCGTCTTTCGGCTCCACCTCCTCCTCGTCTCGCCGCCGCCTCCCGCAGGAAAACAGCGAGAGCTTTTTTCCTCTTCTGACTGAAGAGCAGGGCGACGACATGCCCTCGCCAAGGAGAGATTCCGCCAGCCAAGAGCGGACCGACACGCACACGTTGCCACGCAGCGGAGGAGGAGGCGGCGGAGGAGCAGGGGAGGATGCACGCGAGCCCACCGAAGGTGATGATGTGTACTACAAGAGCATGCCTAACCTAGGCTCGAAGAACCACCTGCACCAGCTGCACTCCTACTACCACCTAGGACGAGGTAGCAGCGAAGGCTTTATCGGTCCGGCCAACAAGGACGAAGCTCAACCTCCCGAAACCCTGCAAGAGCCTACCCAGCTCGTCACCAGTCTATAGAGGGACCACACCACCAACACCACCACCAACACACACCAACACACACACAAATACACAAACACACAGATACGGAGATTCCCTCCGGTCATTTCTCTCATCCTTTTCCGTCGCTTTCCCGTACTGGTCGATCGTCCGCAGTCGTAGACATTTCTTTGACGTGTTCTTTAAAAAATAAAAAATAAATAAACATCATCAAAAAAAAAAAAAAAAAAAAACACACACTGAGGAAAACAAACTTGAGGAAAATAACGTCGTTTCTTTGTTCTTGTATTCCGGGTGACAAATCAGACTCTGGGCCGGAGACACGACCCGGCGTGATTATTACTATCAACATTTTTTTTGTCTTTGTTATTTTATTTTTTTTATTTCAGCAGATTCTTTCAGCGTGCGCCGTGATTTTTTTCCCACGGATGGACAGAGACAATCGCCGAGTCGACCCGTGTTATTTAGTGGGATGAGTCACAAAAAGCGAAAAAAAAGACTTCACGAGTACAAACGCAGACTGAGATATAGACTTTCGTGCCAAGCAAATGAACCCTGATGGAGAAAACTCTACAAACGACTATTTTAATACACTTCTTTAACCGACATCGGCTTTTTAAATGTTTCTCCTTCCTGTGCGATGAGTCTGATACACATGAGTCGTCCTGAATAAGTCGAGTAAAAAAAAAAAAGCATTTTTTTGGGGGGACTTTCTTGCAAAGGATGACTTTGCCATAGGGCACTTTGTTTCCTTTTGATTTTTTCTTCTTTTTTTTTTTTGGCGTATTAATAACAAATATTAAAAAGAAGGAGGGAAAGGAACTAATATCACAGAGAACTATAAGATATTTCTATGTAAATGTACAGCTTACTAGCATTACAGTCTGCAGTCGGCTTTTTTTTTTTCCTTTCTTTTTTTTTATTTTTTTTAAAATATTTTTATTCTGTTTCTATGTAAGCGTGGTGATTTAGAACCAGTTCAGTTCTGTTCTCTCATGACGATCTCTTGACGATCCAGACTGCAGTTCCACACTCATGCTCGCTTCCGCTGTTTGATTTGTACATTTCATAATTAACGGAACCACAGCAGGAAAAAAAAAATAAAAAAAAATTAACAGTCCTGATGGTCATTTTAAGAATGTAATCAGATTTTTTTTTATCCCCTAAGAATTGTGATTTTTTTTTTTTATCACAATGAAAAATTCTTTTTTTTTTTTGGAGATAAAAGTGATATCAGAGTCACGATGACATTTTGGGCCAGCGGTGTAGATTTCCTTAGAGATCGAAGTGCAACGTGATTGTTGGGGAAGACTCCAGCAATGAAACGGTGAAGACTGGATTTATGCATTTATATGCAATGGGTACTTGTATTATAAGGAAGAAAGAAAAAAGAATGCTGGGGAATGTTTGACATATTAAAGCTCAATATTTGCAGTAAGACGGTAAAGAACCTGCGTGTTTCATTTTAAAGGTAATAAAAGGCAAAACCGGTGTCGTATGGCAAAACTTACCCTCTTTCACTTTTTTTATTTTATTATTGTGTTTTTTTTTTTATAATTATTTTTCAAATTTATCAAATTCAATCCAGTGACCTCCTGACTAATATTTGTTGTACCAGTGAAACTTGTTTGCCAACAAATAAATTACTGCTTAAGACTGAATTTTTCACCGGGGTGCTGTTATGTGGGTGGATTTTTTTTTCTGCCTGGCTGCCTGAGAGACTTTAAATGGATGGCAAGAAAAAAAGAAATCTCCAAAGAGCACTTAATTAAAAAAAAGAGGGGAAAAAAAAAGAAAGAGCCAGCCAATCTGGCTGTAGTTAATAACCGGTTGCAAGTGCATTAGACCCGTCAAACAATGAGCGTGATTGAATCCAGAAAAGCGTACTTCAACTGTAAAGGCTTCGGAGTAGCACCATGTCTGGAGAAGATTAGTGTGTCTGTCCCTGCTCGGGCACTTCTACAGAATCAGAATGAAGCCCTTTAAATTCTGTCCCGAATGAAAAACACTTTTTGAGCAGGAGAGCACGACTCGTGGTTTTTAAATTAAAAGCATCTATAAATAATAAATAAAAAATGTGGTGATCAATATTGAGTGTTCCCTAAAGCCTTGTTTTTCCACAGATTTGAAAGTCATGCATTTGGATTTGGACGGGTGTGGAGGGTCGGGGGGGGGGTGGTGGTGATGTCACTTTGAATGACATTTCAACGGTTAGAGACGTAAAGCAGAGTGCCGAACTGTGAATCCCGACCACACACACCACATGGTGCCATCTGTGTCCGCTAATATATCACTTACAGACGTGATGTACTGTAAAGACTTTTTAAACAGGTAAAGTGTCTCGTGTGAAACATCCTCTTAATCACAAGGCATCCAATAATAATAATAATTCCATGCTACCTTTCTTATATATTTAAGAGTACACCATACTCATACTCAGCTTTGATGAACTGGCGGCCATGTGTGGAAATCTTTCACAATTTGAGTCCTGGAACACACCCGTGCCATCTGGGAAGGACATCTCCATAGATGTGATATCCTGGTCATTTAGTACATTCAGGTCGTCAGCTGACTTTGTTTTTTTAATGTTGCTGAGTCTAGACCTGAGCAACTGAAGCAACCCCAGATGATAACACTTCCTCCAGAGTCTTGTACAGTGGTACCAATGCATGATGGGTGCATGGCTTCATCCGCCTTTCTTCTTACCCCGACGCACCATCGTGGCGTAAATCTGGACGCATCAGATCACATCACGTTTTTTCCATTGCTCTGTAGTCCAATCTTTATGCTCCTTAGCAAAATCTCAATTCTAATGACTTCTCATCACATTGTGTATGTGTGGAAATGCTCTTACTTTTACCATTAAACATATCTATGGTTTTTCTGTTGATTTTGTATTTATTTTTAAGCCATGCAATTTCACCAAGCATTTAATTGATTCCCATTTACAATTTTTTTTTTTTATCTGCCCCTATAGTTCACTGACGAGGTTAATACTGTAAATATGGTATACTAGTATTAAAGATGTTGCTTCCGTGTTGTAGATGTGACTATACACACAATTGTAGATTTTTTAAGTGGATAGTACGTAAACACACACATTAGGGAAATAATTAACCGAATTAAAAAAGGAATAATTGCCATAGGCCAGATTATGTCGATTCATTGATTACTACATTACGTTTTGTAATACATATGATTCAATAGCATTAATGATTATTATCTGATTTGTCTCAAGCAGATGTAGAAGTATTACAAATATTGAATAGGCAGTAAAATACTGTGTAACTTCGTTGCTGGTTGTTTAAATGTCACGACTCCTACGAGGCAATTTTTTTCACTATTGGTCATCTGCATCACACTCCAGTCCAGTAGGTGGCAGTTATTCACCAACCGCTGACAAACGTTCAATGAAGAAGAAGCTATACTGTCACAAAACGCGAGTATTCACAGATGATGAAAGCGCTTTCTGTTTTCTATTAAAGCTGTGGGATATTTTTAAGGATATTGTCAATATCAGTCTACTTAACATAATTGATTTACAAAAAAACTTTTAGTTAAAAAGCAAAAAGATCTTTTAAATTGCAATTGGGGTAATTAATCACCTTCATCAATAATTTCTCTAAGTGTTGCTGGAAATCCTTAGGCAGCTACGGTACTGTACCTGCCCTCGCAGACTCGCCACTTACTTTTACGTTGTGAAGCTCTAGTCTTGAATCTGTTAAACCTTCCATGGCTGACTGTAAAAGATGTTCCCTGTCCACCCTGTTTTCTTTCTCTTCTTCTTCTTCAAGTCTTCAAATAGACTTTTAGCTTTTTCTTAAAAAAAAAAAGAAGCTAAGTGGGGCTTGAATGTTCGTAATGCGAGGGTTTTTCGTATCTGTGAAAGTTCACAAGTCGGGGACGTCCTGTACATCCCAGTTTTATATTTATGTATCTACTATTTTTGGTTTCTACTTGCAGTGTCTTGTGTTACTGATATGAAGAACGCTCTAGTAACCTTTTTCCTTTTCCCGGCTCCATATCGAGACATTTGATCGGTTTGCTTCGCATTGCTTCAGTTTACTTACATTTTGTTATCTCCAAGAGGTCATGATGTGAGCCATCATTGGCGCTACTAGTTTATTGGTTTCTTCTTTATTCTTCCTTATAGCTTAAATCTTTCTTCCTCAGACATTTAGAGAGCACTCAAGTACTTTCCGTCTTTTTCTCTCTCCTTGTTTGCCTCCGAGTGCAGGTACCCTACTGACAAGAACACAATGTACTCTATCTGTATCTTTCTCTTGCTCCCCTTTCCGTATCCTCCCTGTGTCCTCGAGGTGGGTTTTTTTTTTTTTCTTCTTTTCTTTTAACTCCGTCCACTCTAATGCAACCGAACAGCATTAATTGCAGAGAAGCCGCATAACCTCCTCGGCTCGGCTCGGCCCATCTCACCGTCATGGCGCCTCACGATGTTGATAAAAGCCTGTCTGCTTTGTCTGATGTACAAATTATATGTTGTTCCTCGCCATTTGAAAGGAGCAGATGAGCCCCGGCCGAGGTCGTACCGCTACAACGCGACGTGACTTGACACTGTTTAATTCAGCCATTGTGCCGTTTCGATTTCTGATGCTACCCAGTCGTTATGATTTGATGAGTCGTCAGTTCTGGGTTTTTTTTTTTTGTTTGTTTGTCTGTCTGGGCTGATCTAAAAGTAGATGCATTTCATGGCAGGCCAAATTGTTGGCGCAGTGCCTCGCAGAATCACAAATTAAATGTGTCACAGTTTTTTTTTGTTGTGTTTCCAACACCATTGACGTTTGTCAGATCCTGACAGCGGTGGTTAGCGCCGTATGAAGGCAGTACTTTCAAGAGAGATTGCTGATTGGCTGTCCGGTGACAGTGTTTTTGGCTTCCTGTTGCCTTCTTGTCTTTAAAACATTAACCAGGATAAACAAGACTTTAATTATAATCCTTTGGTTTATCCTGGAATGATAAAAAAACAAACACAAACGCCATTTCTGTAATATTCTTAAAATATTGATAGAGGGTGTCTGTCAGGAAGGTGAGGTTCTGGTTTGCCAGGGGTTCGAGCCCCACCATCGCCAGGTGCGAGACCCTTAATCTTGCCCCCCAAACAAACCTTGACCATTGCATGCAGTACCAGTTCCAAACCTGGACAGGAAGTGTGCCAGATCTTGCGGAT
>JAQQZT010000013.1:11174766-11185681 GCA_030068275.1 Clarias platycephalus | reverse complement strand
CACAATCGCACACTCAATCAATTTGGGAACACCCATTAGTCGTATATTCATGTCTTTCGACTGTAGGAGGAATTGTATTTCTGGCTTGTCCCTTAGGACAAAGACCAAAGAATCTGACCAAAGAATTTTATTTCAACTATTGCTTGAACTACTGTCTATCTTTACAGGAATTTCTGTGGGTAACAATTAAGTTAAGTAACTCTTATGTACTGTATATAGGACGCTTAAAGACAAAGTTGCACAGTAAAATCCTTTTAGCTGGAATGCGAGCAAAAGGTAGATTAAAATATTTCCTTCAAGCACAATTCAAAATGATTTAATGCATACAGAACATTTTGCATAAAACAAGCTTACATAAAAATCTAATAAATAAATGATTGCGCACCTCATCAGATCATCACCATACAAAGCGAACTAATAAGTTACCGGCCATCAAGTCTACTTCTCTTTAAGTAGACTTAGACATGCTATTTATTTATAATTTTGAGAGAGAGAGAGAGAGAGAGAGAGAAAAAAGAAATAAAGAGAAAAAACGATGACAATGACTTAGAGAGAGAGGTAATATAAATATATATGGAGAAATGAAATGGAGTGAGGGAGATAGGGAGCAGGGATAAATACGGGAGCGAGGGAGCCAGCGAGCTTTTTTTAAGAGGAGACGGCAGGCGGGAGACAGAAAGGAGACTGAAAAGAGAAAGGAGATTGTGAACAAAGTCAGAGCCGGCTATAGAGGAAAAGAGTAATATAATAAGATGGAAATTATGTAGAGAGCCAAAAAAGGAAAGAGAAAGATAGGAAGAAAAACAGGGACTGTATATTAATGCTGATAGTTACTTTTATCAGAAAGTTACGCTGTAATGTAACTGATTACTTTTTAACGACAGTAATTTTGTCGTTACTTTAAAGTAACGTCCCCCAACACTGCTGCCAATTTTGTCTAAGAACACAGCAATGAATACAGAATAGCCCAAAAGCATCCTCCGAGAGCAACTTCTCTCAACCATCCAAGAACAGTTTGGTGATGAACGATGCCTTTTCCAGCTTGATGGAGCACCTTGCTCAAGAATCAAAACATTTGAAATCTTGGATCGATGGCCAGGAAACTCCTCAGAACTTAGAGGACAATCATGAAGCACTGGGTGGACAACCAAAAACCCACAGATTCTGACAAACTCCAAGCTTTGGAGTC
The DNA here is from genome assembly GCA_030068275.1 of Clarias platycephalus. Lineage (NCBI taxonomy): Eukaryota > Metazoa > Chordata > Actinopteri > Siluriformes > Clariidae > Clarias > Clarias platycephalus. The sequence goes on along the minus strand of JAQQZT010000013.1, from coordinate 11,184,492 downwards.
AACATTGCAAATATTGACCATTTGCATAAACTTAATGTAATTGTCAATAAACACGTTCTACATTTATGAAATCCTTGTAATGATGGTGATAAACAATGCCTTTTCTGGCATGATATAGCACCATGCCATAAAGGAAAATGTGATAACTACAGTAAGTGGCTCGGGGAACAAAACAACAACATTTTGGGTCCATGGCCAGACTTTAATCCCATTGAGAACTTGTGGTCAATCCTGAAGAGGTGGGTAGAGTAACCAAAACTCACAAATTCTGACAAACTCCAAGAATTAAATATGCAAGAATGGGCTTCGATCAGTCAGGATGTGGTGGTCCAGACATTGATTGACAAGATGAATTGCAGAGGTCTTGAAAAAGAACAACACTGAAAATATTGACTCTTTGCATAAACTTTATGTAATTGTAAATAAAAGCCTTTGACACTTTGAAATGCTTGTAATACTTCAGTAAACCATAATAACATCAGACAAACAGATCTAAAAACTTCATGAAAATTAATATTCCTCAAAAACTTTTGGCCATGGCCTTTTCCCCATGTTTGGGTCATTCCAGGAGTTCCTGGGAGGCCAGCATTTCAGACCTGAAGCAGGCTAAGTGGCATTAGTGTACCAGGGGACTACACTACTGAAACTGTAAACAATAATGGTTAAAGTGGGATACTGTAGTATTTAGACATACAGTACGGTTTCTTGCATGCGGTAGTGTAATTGGAACCTAAATCGAATCTAAGGCAGAACCGATGATGTGAAAAAGCTAAAAGGTGCTATCCAAGTGATCATGCATAAGGAAACTGTCACAGAAGGAAACTATGATTTTAAAATAAATTTAAGTGTCCCTGCTGGGGAGCTGGAGTGTTTTACTGTGTTAAAAGAAGATGCCATGGAAAAAGGAACTGATTTATAAGCCGGCTTTCATCCTTTTTTTCATGTGGGTTAAGTCTTCCGTCTGTCCTCTGGCGGTATTTCTTCTGTCATAATAAAATTTCCTAATAAATGTGGTTGCATCGGTGTTCAAGCCAAACTGGGACTTGTGATGAAGTTTCTCTTGAATGATGGAGTACAATAGGCTGTCATTTACTTGGCACAGTACGGTGTTGAGATGTTTAGCTGTATTAAAACATTTGAATTGAATTTGAAGAAGGACATACATCCCCGAATGATGATCCTAGGTGACTAATAATAACTTGCTTAGGAGTTATTGCCACATCACTGAGAGTCCTGACCTCACTGCAAGCCTTTTTCCCCATGTTTAGGAGTTCCTGGGAGGCAAGTGTTTCATACATGAAGCAGGATAAGTGGGATTAGTATACCAGAGGATTATATAAAGGAATAAATGGAGGTGTTTTCTTATTCTGCGCAAGCAAAAGTTCCGAGACGACTCTCATATAAATAACAGGGTTACACAAAAAAACGTCCTTGATGGTAGAGCCTGTCCTAGTAAAATAGCATACAATGTTTTTGATAAAGACTACAAACCATGTCTATAAGTCACTCTGAATGAGGACGTTTTGAAGAATTCAGTTGTAAATCCTGCACAGTATATAAAAGTGTAGTAGTCCATGCATGCAAATAATCTTATTTATAAAATTAATGTTTTTTCAGGAAGTCAAAATGTCTTGTATGGTTTCCTAATGCAACATTTTCTTACACAGCACATTAATAAATAATCCAAGTTTGTGGAATATCCATTAAAACACAGTAGCTCCTATGTTGTATACATACGTATATACTACTGTATATACTGTACAGTATAACCAGATTACAAAATTAATTTTCATGTTAATATGACAATAAAAACACATCATGTTTAAAGAGAAACCACAAAGCCTTGCATCAGGACGAATTTCTCTGGCACTATCAGACTCTTTATTTAGACCTTTACCCGTCTGTGGATGGTGCTGATGATGGTGTTAATCATTCTGAGCAGCAGAATCTCGATTTAAGACTTGCTTACGGCAGTTAGACTAGTAGAGACAACTGTATAAATAAGGCACAGAAGTTAATGTGTTTTCTCAGAAGATAGAAAAAAAAAGATGCCTGCACATGGTTGATATATAGAACATGCAAACTCCACAGACTCGAGGCGGGAATCAAACCCGGATCCCGGAGGTGCAAAGCGCCAGTGCTTACCCACTATATAAGAATAGAAAGAACAACATTTAAGTTATTGCAAGTTATTGCACCATCATGGAACTGTGATTATACCCGATACCGTCTAATGATGGTATCACCAGACTCCAGACTAGAAATGCCATCAGTTTCTCTGTAGGCTAGAACTTTCAACAGGGACCCAGTGGGGTGTGATGAATTGAGGCATGAGTGGTGCACGATCTGGGTGATTGAAGAGCAGAGATGCAGCAGTGCTTTGGATCATCCGGTCACAGCAATCAAAGTGATAACACAAGTTGTGTCACAACCTTTAATAGGTATCGTCTCACATTCTTTGGTTTGTCCTAGTGAAGGAAGTCTTGAAGGTGGATTAAGGGTGCTGCAAGTTGAAACCTATAGCAGTCAGTTTCAGGTGTGATTAAAACCTGTTAAAAATATGTTGAGTGCGTTATCTGATTTATCTGATGTAACATCATGGATGGATGAACATCAGTCATCGGTATACAGTAAGGGTTTATATTTGCTGCTAACATGGCGGACTGTGTTGCAGTTTTGTGAAACTAAGCACAACAGCATTGGTGATTGATGTACAGTAGATAGAAATACATATATTATTATGAAAAAGTGACTCTAAGGATATATAAGTCAAATATAGCTTCATGCATCCTGTGAGTGACATTTGAGTAAAACACCCTCTAGATTTTCTAATTATTATAATCCAGTTTAGCATATAACACTGGGCTCTCAGTTCGGGTATTTTACGCGCCCTCACCACTAACTGCTGTGGATATGTTTGCTCTAACATCCCATGTTTTATTCATAACGGCATTCCACATTACTGCTTTTTATTACTACCATTGTTTTGGAATATATAAGACAAACTGGTTTTAAAGTTCCTGCAGGAAGAATAAACATATATTGATCTGTTCATTTATCTCTGAAGGTTCAGTTTTTATAGTCTACTTTCCTGTTCTTGGAGTAGCCATACTGTGTCGTGGGATTGTTTCTGTTTCCTGAGAATTCTGTCGTGTCTGTGTCTTCTGCAAACTTCACAGTAAACTATCGTGTTAATTGGTTCTGTTAAGTGACGCTTATAGACACACCCAAAAAGACGTTAGATGCTGTGACTTAAATCTAGCACATAACTGCTTAGCATGTCCCTTCTACTTGAAATTTTTATTTCATTCATGGTGCAGATTTAACTTTAGTCATTTACCTAAGGACTGCAAAAGTTTCATTAAATTCTGTCTGGCCAGTTTTGCGTGATGCTGTGACATAATCTGACTGGACAGACATACAGACATACAGACAAACAGAAATGACTGTGAATGAGACTTAAAGATATTATTGAAAGTTCTGACCAATGTACATACAATGTACGTTTTATTTATAAAGATAATAACCTGAAACCGGAAAAAAAATGGAAATAAATCAATGACGGGTTCACATTATCAATCTGAAGCGATAAAATTCAGATTTTTTACCTAATTACCTGATTGAGATCTGATGTTTTTAGGGCTGTTTGGACAGATAAAAGTCACTTGTAATTATGAATGTGAACCATCATGAATGAGAGTAAGGCTAATCTGCATGCCTTTGGACTTTTGACTGTGGGAGAAAACTGGAGTTCCCAGAGGAAACCCACCAAACTCCATGCACTCAGACCTGAGGTGGGAATTGAACCCAGGACGTTCGGGGCCCACAATGCTAACCAGTACACCACCGTTCCGCCTCAATTATTTAGCCACTGATAAGCATCCTATATAAAAACCGGTGACGGCCGTTAGACAATTATCCAGAGTGAATCTGTTCTGTAAATGAACTACCTTCTACTACCGTGATGAATATTGGTTGGATTTGTGACATTAATAGACTCCTAAAATGCTGAGGAGTGTTTGTGTAGGAGGGTATATGGGATCAATAAAATGTTCTGCTGTTACTTAATATTAAATCCAATTAGATTTTAATGACCAGCCTATTAAGCAATTTTCTAGCTTGAGACACACAGAGAGAGAGAGAGTGAGAGAAGAGAGAGTCACTATAAACTAGTTGAAAAATGCCTTTCTAACTTTTAGCTTATTCTTTCAGACAGCACGCTAAAAAGGAAAAAAAAAAGTGTGTGTGTGTGTGTGTGTGTGTGCGCGCGCGCGCGTGTGCTCTCCAGCAGGTTCCTTGTTAAGCCCTTCCACATCTCCAGCTGTCTAGCAGAAACTGTGATAATGAGTTCTGCAAGTCTCCTCACATCTATCTGAGGAAATAAACCTCTGCTGATTCCAACATGCAGAAAGATTAGTACAGATCTGAGATATGACACGGTGGTGGGCGGTGAACAGTGGTAGTGTCGCAGGGCTGACTTACTTCACATTTGGGCACGTTCAGAAAGAAGCTGCAGGGGGAAAAAACGAGAGCGTCCGAGAATTTTCTAAGGGGGATTTCGTTTGTTTATGTGTGGAAGGAGCCTGTAGGAATATCAGGGTTTAACAAAGGCCTGGGCAAGACAGACAGAATATTTTCATGCCTAAAAACTTTTAAAAACTAAGTTTTAAGTTGTATTTAAGTCGTATATACTGCATGCACCCAAGGCTCACCATATATATATAAGATTTACTATTTCTTTTCCACTGAAACATAAACTTTACTAGACATGAATTTGCACAGTTACTGTAATAAAGGCGAAAAGTAAGATAGTGAAAAAATAAGGTTTATACAAAAAATTATACAGATATTAATAAAAAAAAGTGAAGTATATCATTATGACATATGCATTACGATAGACAAAATTGAATTCAATTACAAAAAGTAGGCCTGAATAGCATTTCCCCCCTCATTGTACAGTACATGTTAATGCATACATCATAATGGTTGTGCAGTTGATAAAGCCATGCAGATACTCAGCTTCACCACGAGAATGGGAGAAAAACGTGATCTTTGTGGCATGATTGCCATTGCCAGACAAGCTGGTTTAAATATTCCGGTAACTGCTGATCTCTTTGGATTTTCAGAATGGTGATCATAATGCAAAGCAAAATTCATCTTGAAATGAACATGACGATGGTTTCAGTGTCCTTCACTGGCCTCTCCAGTTCACCGGATCTGGATCTGAAAGAGATCGAGGACCTTTGGGATGTGGTATGCTGGGAGATTTACCTTTTTTAGGAGCTGCATGATGCAACCATGGACCAAAATCTCAATGAAAGGTTTTCCAACATTGTGAAATCCATAGCATGAAGAATTTAAAAGCGTTGAGAGACCCTGCACAGTATTAGAAGAACGTTCCTATTAAAGTGTTTTTCGAGTGCACGTGCCGTGAATTCAGTATATAAACTTTTCTCAGATAAATGTTGTTTTTACAGATATTTTTGGTGATTTGCTGTTTTCTGCATTAAATCACCCTACACATGATTTTATGTAGAAAACAGAGAATTACAAAAGACTGCATCACACATCATTTTGCATGTCTTTGATTACTTTATATAAGGAAACAAGCTTTTTAAGGATATATGACATAATTTGACTGTCAAGCTGGGAACTTAAACCCTTTATCGGACTCTAAAGTTTATTGAGGGGGGAAAACGATGATTTTTTTAATTAAAAAGCGCTGTTATCCGTCCCATGTCATGCCAACAGTAAAGCATCCTAAGGACCATTCATGAGCGAGGTCGCTTCTCATGTAAGGGATTGGGCTCACTCGCAATTTTGCCTAAGAACACAGCCATCAATAAAGAATGGTACAAAACTTCTCCCAACTATCCAAGAACAATTTGGTGACAAACAATGCTTTGTCCAGCATGATGAAGCACCTCGCCCATAAGGTAAAAGTGATAACTTAAGTGGCCTGGGAACAAAACATTGAAATTGTGGGTCCATGACCAGGAAACTCCCCCAGAACTGAATCCCATTGAGAACTTGTGGTCAATCCTTAAAAGGTGGATGGACAAACAAACTTCTGACAAACTCCCAGCACGGATTATGCAAGAATGGGCCTGCACCATCAGTCACAGGATGTGGCCCAGAAGTTGATTAATTGCATGCCAGGGCGAAGTTCAGAGATCTTGTAAAAGAAGGGTCAAAACATTGGGTGCAAATATTGACTCATAATCTAAATGCAATTGTCAATCAAAGCCTTTGACGTTCATGAAATGATTGTAATTATGCTTCACTATACCAAAGTAATATCTGACAAAAAGATCTAAAAACACAGATTTTGAATTTAATATTTGTGTCATTTTCAAAACTTTTGGCCACGGCTGTACTTATAACACATTTATGGCTAATATTCAATAGAGGACAAATGAGAGAGCTATCCATCTTTAGTTTATTGCCTTAAACACTTGTTTTATATCATTCTGTGCATGAGAAATTGTTCACACTCTGTGTGACTGTGGACATCTTTTTAATATTTCATACAGTCTATTCCAAAGCTCACGTTTCAGTGACATACCCTAGATTCAGATATATTTCTCTGAACTACTGTTGCCTTCATGTCCGTGCCCAAATATGAATGTATGTCATAGTGTGATAATAGCACAGATTCCCTTGCCTTTGGGGAGGACACTTTGACATCCTAGAGACATCATGAGTGTCATATATTCTAGTTTTCTCCAGTGTTATTGCTCTCATCACTTCTGCACGCCCATGCCGTTAGGATGAGGAATGAAACGCAGTGAAAACTCTGACCTCCTCCTAACCTGGAGAAATGTCTCTGGGGTGTGCGTACGCGCATGTGCGGCTCGTTTTGTAATCGATTTGCTGCCTGCAGCCATGGCTCCCTCGGTACTAACCGACGTCCCATGTCCACCGTGCCTACGATCTCGCAGATCTCTGGGCTCGCACGCTCTTTCTCATTCCCCATATCCGTCCGCTCTTATGTTTAAGTAAGCCTGAATAACTTTGTCTGTTGGCAGCTACCAACTACAGTTTCTAGGGAAAAATACAATCTTTGTATTAAAATACCAAAGTCAGAACATCATGAACTTTTTCCTGAAAACTGTACTGTAGGCCAGGTGTTTTTCTTTATGTGGTGCTGTTTGGCCAAATCTGATAGGAAAAAAATAATAATGTTGAGAAGAGTCTTTGTTCTCAAGCCATCAATTTTATTACTATAATCTCTGACCCATCACACTCTACACCACTCCCTGTGTCCCATTAAATACTCCTATGCTTCTAATGTACGTTATACCACAAAATGTATATGGGCATTTGACCATCACGCTCATACTATCACTTTTATCCTATAAACCATATAACATTACTTTTGTTATATAATTTACACTTCTGTGTAGAGCGCAAATGTGAATATTAGTGATCTTCCATCCATAAAAGCATTTATGAGGTTAGGCAAGAAGATTTTCTGCACAGCTTGGGTTAAGATCAGTCCATCAATCCTGGATTGGCTGGAAAGGGTCACTTCTGAATCTGAATAACTTGAATGTTACAACATACAGTGCAAAGACCTTCTATATACTGTATGTATTCTTCCAAATTTGTGGCAAAAAGTTTGTATAAGGTTGCATCTTACCACCAAGTTCCACCAACGTAAAGAAGAGAGCACTGGTTTAAGGTATATATCATGAGCCCTTACAGAAATTGTTTAAACAGACTGTTTAACACTACTTCCAATACTTGAAGGCCAGTAGAATAAGATTTGCATATGTATTGGAACACCATTTTTGGACTTTTTGTTTTTAAATCATTACTTATAATAATCTTCAAAGGTGAAAAGATTGCCATCCCTACAAGCCTTCAATCAGACATGTTGTCACGAAATACATGTCCGTCACCTGGGAATAGAAAAGAGTAAGCAGAGGGCCCGTGATATCATGTTCTGGCCTGGCATGGGGAAAGAAATAGAGAACATCATCAGCAAATGCTCACATATCGCCCTTCCAATACCAAAGAGCCCATGATAGACCATGGTAAGTAGTGGCCACTGATTTGTTCACCTGGAACAACGAGGGGTATCTTGTGACAGTGCACTATTACAGCAGATACTTTGAGTTGGACAAGCTCAGCAGCACAACCTCAACTGCCGTAATAAACAAAGTAAAAGCTGCTTTTGCACGACATGGCGTTCCAGAAGATGTCATTTCAGATAATGGCCCCCAGTACAGCTGGGGTGAGTTCGAGACATTTGCAAGAGCATGGGAGTTTACACATACCGCCACTAGTCCATACCACCCACAAAGTAATGGATTGGCAGAGAAATCCATGCAGACTGCAAAAATGTTGCTGGAAAAGGACAAGGCTGACAAGAGAGACCCATACCTCAGTCTCCTGGAATATCGCAATAGCCCTGTCGATGGAATTAAATCGCCGGCTCAGCTGTTGATGAGTCGTCGCCTGCGATCAACCCTACCCAACACCAATCAGCAACTCTTGCCAAAAGTCACCAGCTGCAAAGATGTCAGAGCAAAGAGACTGCATAAACAACAGCTCCAAAAGTGCTATTACTGTATGACAGATCAGCTAAGCACTTATCTCAGCTCAAGGAGGGGCAGGTTGTTAGGATGCAAGAGCAAGGATATTGGAAGCCAGCTGTCATCGTCAGTACAGCCAACACTGAAAGATCACGTCATGTGCGTACTACTGATGGACAAGAATATCGACGAAACAGACGTCACGAAATAACCGAGGCGTAGCTGTTCTGACGATGCCACTGAGTCATGTGCAGCACCAACGCACAGTGTGACTTTATACGCACACCCAACCACACCGATAACCTGCCCACCTCTGGCACTTACATAAGCAGATATGGACGCGAGATAAAACCCAGATTTGTCCTAAATTTGTGATTTTACAAGGGTGTAGGCGGATCGCTGCCCTGCAAAAAAAAAAAAAAAAGTTATAATAATAATAATAATAAATAAATAAATAAAAAGTTCCATGGAATCGACATGATATGTGATCATACAGTATGTCAGTGTGCTAGTCTAGCAATTTACTAATGTTCCAGTTCGTGCATGTGATCCATATCTTAATGCCTTCTCTTGGTCAGAATGCATGTAGCATGTCTCTTTATTTTGTATTATCTTTAATAGAAAGGGGATGTAGTGTTCTACGTCATGACTGCATAAATGTATGCTTCAGTGCTATTGGTTCATATATCAGGCAGTTGGATCTAAGCATGCTGGTCCACAGCTTCAGACATGCTAATGTTGAGCTAAAATGTGCTCATGTTCTGTGCTTAAGTAACGGTGAGTAAAGTTTATTTGTTAGACAAGTTATGCGCGTGTCCTGAGCCTTTATCTGCACCTCACTAAACGAGTGAAACACAACAATTTGAAAAACTTTTAAAAAAAGTTTTTAGTCAAAACTGCAAAAATGGATCTCATTTTGCTGTCAAACTGTTGTTATTGTTAAATCCTTAAATAGTGGGCATGATCTTCGTCTGGCTGTTGCTCAAGAAGTGGTGATGTGAGTAAAAGTACAGCTATTTTAGCAAGAATTCCTATCAAGTAACGGTTGTTATCATGACATTTAAAAGAAAACTACATGAAAAACAATTTTAAAAATTAATCAGTTAATTTATTAGGTATTTCTACAATTAACTTATTAAAAAAAAAACTTCAAGCTACACATTTAACTATTTAGCCACTTACAATT
>JAQQZT010000013.1:11158636-11174666 GCA_030068275.1 Clarias platycephalus | reverse complement strand
TGAACATGCATGGAAAACATTGTTTAAACCCTTTACAATGAAGATCTGTAAAGTTATTTGGATTTTTACAACATTATAGTTGAAATACACAGTCCTGAAAAAGGGGCGTTTCTTTTTTTGCTGAGTATAGATATAATTTCTACTAAACACTGAAGTAAAATTTTAAGTTTTATACCATGTTGTAACGCATGGAAAGATCTAGCTAAGGTTAGCTAATCTTACTCACTCAGTACATTTACTGTGCATGTTTCTGAATGTTTGATGTTGATCTGAGAAATACAAATATATGCATAATTTGCAAGACAAACGATGTAGAGATATTTTAGCTTACATAATTTGCAGCTCATCATCGCATTGTGCCCACTGTCATATGGCCTTATGGTTTTAAACTGGCTCACAAGAGTCAAAAGTCAAATACATTAGTAATTTTCTTTTGTCTAAAACAGTAATCTAAACTTATTGCAGCAATCGTCATTAAAACTCAAGTAAAAATAAAAATAAAAATACATAAAAATGTATTTATCCATTTAGTCCATTACACTGGTACGTATGTTAGTATAATTACAACAGAAGTACATGCTGTTTGCTTTTCATCCTGTGATTATGGTATTGTATTTTTAACACTATAGTTCAAATTAGAAATTGAAATGCTGGGGAAAAACAAACAAAAAACAAAACAGGATTATTAAATACAGGATTATTAAATACAAAACAAAATTTTGAGACTTCAAGTGTTTTCAAGGCTTTTTCTAAATAAACAATCAGGTATAAAAAAGCAATAATTTTTTCTTTGTACACGTTATCCAATTTTCACTTTATTTTGTGATTTCGATTTTCTATTTGATTGAGAAGGTCGAGCTGAGCAGATCTCACGTCTCGAGCGATTTGGAAAGCTACCATGTCATTTATTTAAAACATTTTAAAAAAAAATCATACTAATGTGATTACAGTGCCAAAGTCTTAAACACAAATAATAAAAAAAATAAATCCTCATATACAGTACACTCCTGAGTTTGCCGTGCTCCCTGTGTAGCATAGAGCAATTAGTTTCTATAACCACTTGGCACTGCGGCGGAGAATTCCTCTTCACTTCAGCTGACCTTTTCCTCACAACGCGTTTGGATATTAAATTGTGTTGATGATTTCCTGCTTCGTCTTCGGTTTAGCTTTACTGTTTTTTCATCAACTTGGCTTTGCTGCACAAGCAATCTACATGAATTGCAATGCTCTTGACTCGTATAATCTCTTTACCTTCTGCCATCGGATTGCACCAGCGAGTCTCGCGCCCGTTTGTAAATCAAGTCGAAAGCACTTCATTTGGACATCCTTCTCCTTTAGCGGATACTTCGGGAGACGGCTAAAGTTTGTTTTGTCTTCTCGATTTATTGCGGCGTGCCTTTATTTGGTATGCAGGGACCGTCTGTTTTGTCTCCGGTTTTTTCCCCTCTGTATGAATAAAATCAAGCAAATGTAAATAAATTGTTTTTGTTTTCACTGATGGAGGCTTTCTTCTTTCTTGCTCGCTTGCTAGATTCGGTTTGTTTTGTCTCCAATTTGCAGGTAGCGAAAAAAGAAGGAACTGCTTTTGTTGTCCTTTGATTTGTGGAAGGCCAAAGGCCCGGCAAGGAAGAAAGAGACTGAGGGAAGATGGAAAAAAGGGAGGATGACAGATAAAGACAAAGACGCTGCAGATTTATAAGATGGCTTTATTATAATTATAGAATGCTAATGTTATTTGATTTTAGTATTATTGTTTTCAATCGAAATTATAGTACTTTTATGTGTGTCCAGTGCACGGATCTATCCAATGGAGGAACAGAAAAGGGAATTGAAACTAAAAATAAAGTCCAATGGGGTGGAAAAAAAAGAAGGAAGGAATATCAAGAAATGAGAATGTCGAATTGACAGAATTGACAGATTGACAAGGAAGGTGACAAAGAGTTGGTAAGCGAAGAAAGGGATGGACACAGCCTTTTACTGTAGATCACAAGCAGCACCGCATCCTTAATGGTGGATTTAGAGAGTTCATTTAAAAGGATGTGAAAAGGAATTAAAAGGAACTGTATGAAATTTTAGAGCCATCTGCTGCCTATGAAGTGAATCCTCACAGCATGAATTAAAAAAAAAAGCTTCTTATGCACCTGATCTAATCCAACTCTATCCCCTCTAATGAATTTACGTGCCTTGCAAGTTTTCCTTTCCCCCTGCAAAATGTTCTAATGCATACTGCAAGTCCAAACTTTTGGAGCAGCATTGGGTTAATTAAGCAGTGTCACACAAGAACAACGCAACCTTGAGTGTGATATTTCTTTCAAACAGCAAAATTGATGCACAGATTTAAAAATGAGCTCACATCCTATAATAAATCTCACTCATCCTATAAAAAATGCTCACTCACTCATCGTCTATACCGCTTTACCCTGTGCGCAGGGTCGCGGAGGGCATGGTGCCTTTTCCAGGAGACACTGAGGTGGGATAAACCCTGGACAGGGTGCATACACACATACTGTATACATACACACATTTGCACACTGCGAGTAATCCGGGAATACCAATTAGCCTAGTCTGCATGTCTTTGGACTGTGGGAGAAAACCGGAGTGAAGCACAGGAAGAACATGCGAACAACATGCACACAGACCCAAGATGGGAATCGAACCCTGAAGGAGACCGTGCTAACCACTAAGCCACCGCGCCTCCCAGTAGACAACATATACATATAAATACAATTTACAGATATAAATACAAAGATAAAGTATTAGATATAACACTTGTGTCACACATTTTCTTTTTTTTTTTTTATTCTATTCTCATTACCAATAGTGGTTAAACTACGTATATATAAAAAAAAACCCTGCAGCATCCTTAACATGTACTGCATTTAATTAAAATTCAGGCTGGCTGTGGTTAGTAACAATCATGTCAGGGAAAAAAAAAGCTAGTGGGTTCAAATGGCACAGAAAAAATTATATTAGGCAGCGGTGTAATTAAATATACGATAATCCCTCAGTAGTACAAATCTAATTCACTCTTACTGGATAAGCCCTGGTTATTATATTAGAGTATTTCTTTACCCTTAAAAATGACAAATCTTATTCCAGTATTCATGATTTTTATTTTTTTTAAACTTTTTTTCTGATAGTATTAGATGGCGGCAGAAAGACAAAGAAGAAGAATAACAACAACGGTAATAATAATAATAATAATAATAATAATAACAACAATAATAACAATAATAAGGAAATAAGAGCATATATACTGTATTGATTCATGGCCATAAATCTATGAGACGCGGGAATGTGGTCCATATGCATTGCTATGATTTGGTAATAAGTCATGGGAACAAGATTATTAATCCATGGAGACAAGACAGTTAACGTGTAACCTCTAGACACATAAGAATAATCACAGCCTCCTGTATCATACAGTACAACAGGTGTCTGTAAGCGCATGTATGTGAAAGAGGGCTCGATGGGTTGAAATGCTTGCATTTGTGCAGTCAAACAGCATATTGTGAGTTTATTTGTTTCACCACTTGCCTTATTTATTACCAGAGGATCCCAATAGCGGGCACCAGAGAATTCAGAAAGTTTTGAATAAAGTAAACACACATCGAGAAGCTTAATTTCCATGTTTCGGCATGCATATTTGTCACTGTGGCGCAGTAAAGATACATCATACAGATGGATAGGGGTAATTGCGGACCTGTTCCACAACTTCTCTTTAAACTTTCCACCATTTGGGACGTGCCAGCTGACTACACTGCATTATACTGTATATGCGAACATCAAAGAAACGGATGATACCTGAGGGAGCAAACATGCATGTGCTCATTTGGGGTTAAAAGTCTGGTTTACTACTGTACAAAAAGCAAAACAAAAATGTGTTTTTACTCCTGTAAATGCAGCATGAGCAGCAGCAGCACCACAGAACGTCATCTCATGTTTGTAATGCATGGCCATATTGATCTTGTTCCTTTGTGTTAGTAAGTTATCGCCACATATTCTATTGTTTTAGTCATGAAAATGATTGATCTTGTTCAGGAACTTGTGGCCACAAGATGGTTATATCTTTCTCTTGTGTTATTTGGTCATGAATATAGTATACTGTATTCGAATTTAAAGTTTTCTCCTACAGTATAATCTCTGCTGAAACTTACAGTAATTACCTAATTTCCTTGCATTACAAAGGGATGACCATGACTTAAGTATCTCATGTTTCCCAAGTAAATTGTTACCTTGTCTTGAATATCTTGTTCCCTCAAAGGTCATGACTTAATAATCGCATTCCGTTGTTTTACTACTGTTAAGTCATGGGTACAATTTAAGTATCTCATTCTGGCTACATCATAATGATCTTGTCCTACACATGATTAAGCCATAGCTACGATCTAATCGTCTCATTAGTAAGCCATGATATTTTTAGCTTGTTTCCATGACTTAGTCAAGACCATGCATGAGGTTACAGTTCCCACTTACGTAAGTCACAGACACTGATTTGCCATCAGTCGCCGTCCATATCTTAAAGATATGCAGGTTGCATATGTATTTTCTCACCTTAAAGATACACTACATTATGATCACCCGCCTCATATTGAGACACTGTTGTATCAGAACCAGCATTAACCTTTTCCTCAATTTCATCTACAGTAGCTTTTGTATTGGATTGGACTACACAGGCCAGCCTTTACCACCATGTGCATCAGTGAGCCTTGACCACCCATGACCCTGTTGCTGGATCATAGGTTTTTCCTTCTTTGGATCACTGGTATTTCCTGACCACTGCACCCTGGGAACATCCCATAAGAGTTAAAGCTTTGGAGATGATCTGACCCAGTCCACTAGCCATTACAATTCGGCCCTTCTCATAGTAGCTACAGTTCCGATATCTCGTTACAATAGTGGCTGGAAGTAGGTGAGATATATTAAGCAGCAAGTGACCCTTTTTTTTTTCTTTTCTAAAATTGATGTGTTGAAAGCAGAAAAAAAATTGTGAAGGCTAGAGAACCGGGCCAGAGCAAGTCCAAAACTGGTGAACTGGAGACAGGGTCATGGACTCACTGATGCACATGGGGAGCGAAGGCTGGCCATTTCATTCTGATCCAATAGAAGCGCTAGTGTACAGTAGGTCACATTGATAAAAAGGTTAATGCTGGTTGTGAAAGAAGGTGTCCAAACACACAGCACAGTACATCACTGTTGTGGTGGCAAAAGAGGGGACCTACCTCAATATTAGCCAGGTGTTTATAATGTCATATATTTACCCGTCCTTATTAACCTATAAATAAGAAACACTTACTCAAAAAAATGTTGAACACCTTCCTTTTTCTACTTCTTAATGCCTCTCCATCTTCCGTCCAAAACCTTTCAGACACACCTGGCGATGTCTGGCGACTAAATGGAAACCTTTTACCTTTGTTTACTCCCCTCCCACTCTTCCTTTCTTCTTTTCCTCTCAGAGGCGTCTGATGTATATGGAATTCGATGTGGCTTCTCTGAGATGAAAGCCTGATTTAAAACAAATGAATCAGAGAGGACAAATGCAGTCGTGCAGTGGTTAATAACAGAGCATATTTAAGTCCTGTTTAGATCGAACAGATATGAGGAGTTTGGAACAAAGCCACTCAGAATAGTAATAACGCCCGCTTTCCCTTTAGATTTAGGTGTGTGTGTGTGTGTGTGTGCGTGTGTGTGTGTGTGTGTGTGTGTGTGTGTGCGCTCACATGTGTAGGCTGGTTTTATCCCTCATTGCCGTCTGGGAAGAATAAAGGTCAAAATCCAGGAATATTTTATTGGTAAAGTGCTTTTTTATTTTTTATTTTATACCTCTCCGGTTTTATTTTCTATTTCCTTTCAGTTACAGAGGTCAAGGTTTGTCTAGCATTTAGTTATAGAGCAATATTTTTGAATTTAGGACAAATGAGAGCCTAGCGTATGGGAATGTGGGAAATGTAACATTGAATTTATGTCTTGTTTTTTTTTTTTTAGCTTTCCAGTGTTAATGTGATTAAATAAAGTAGCGGATAGTTGTTTTCTTTCTTAAAGGCTTTATTCATGCTAGCAAGACAGCAATACAGCTATTTATTCATCTGAAATTGACCTATTAGTGTATATGAAGACATATTAACTAGCAAGCGTAGTGGATAGTTGATGAATTATTTAATGGATTTATCTAGTTTTGCTTAGTAGACTAGCTTGGCTAACAAGCATGCTACGGTATGTGTTTCAAAGAAAGCATAAGAATGACCTCAGATAACAGTGTAGGGGGGGGGGGGGGAGGGGGGGCTGCAATGTATATCTGTAACTGTGATTATTTTATTTTGCACTGTGGCCTTTGCACCTCCAGGGTCCGGGTTCGATTCCCGTCTCAGGGGTCTGTGTGGATGCGGTTTGCTTGTGCTTGGCGGGTTTCCTCCGGGTACTCCGGTTTCCTCTCACTGTCCAAAGCCATGCAGATTAGGTTAATTGGCATTCCCAAATTGCCCGTAGTGCGTGAATGAGTGTGTGTTCCTTGCGATGGATGTGTACCCCGCCTCGTCCCCTAAGTGAATGAAATATTTGCACTACCCTCCCCTTTCACATATCCCACATTAAAAGGTGTGGCGTCTAACAACATACTGAGAGCTATAAAGATAGTAATATAGGAATACAGTCCTGTCCAAAGTAAAGCAGCATTCTGAAAAGACGGCGACTCATCGGTCACAAACAGCATGAAATCTCCTCCAGCGAACACTGAATGTCACTTTAGATTGGCAGACAGAAGAAAAAAAAATGCAGGCCGCTTTCCTCTTAGGCAGCTCTCATGCTTTACATTGCAAGACCTCTCGAGTTAACTTCCATCCATCTCCAGACCAGCACTGACAGACACCTGCTAGATGACTCACTCTGACCGATGGATGCACAGTTTAGACCAGATAAGTCGAAATTGAAATTTTCTCCTTTTCCTAAGGCAAAATATGAGCTCAAACATAATTGCAGCAGCAAATACGGTGTGCTGATCACGACTTTTTTTTTTTTTTTTTAAAAACACATTTTAAAAAATTCCAGCAGGTCTTACTTTCAAACACCTGCTTGTTGTGTTCGTTAAGCATTTCTCCCCATTGGTGTTAACATCCTGTCTATAGTATTGATTAAGGAGTGTGTGTCTGTTTGTAATAAGGTGATTTCTGTATTTGATGCCTCTTGTGTGTGTGCATGGGCATCATTCTCTCTGCTGGTTTACCAGAATAGCTCTCAGAAATAGTGTAAAATAAATGAATAAGTTAATGGCTGTGTGCTGTAGAACGTGTGCTGCAGCGTTTGGGGAATTGAATACGCCAGATGATTGTGGATGATTATGGTTGTATGCAGCCGAAATGGTTAGTGATATGTTTCATACTGTATGTATGCATTCACTTAAAGAATACCTCCACTCCCAAACCCATCAATTAGGTCGAGATGGAAATATTTGTGCTTTCCTTAACAGTAGAACATTGCTTTTGCAGTTATGATAATATTTGATGTGCACCACTGTAATATTTGTTTCCTGAATCCTTGCTCGCAATCACCTTGAAATTTGCGTAATTTAGTTTTTATTGAAATTGTATTTCAGAAATAAAAACAATACTATACTTTTCTAGTTATTATTTGACACGTTTGCTTGACTAATAATGCCTTAGAGCATCCTCGATTGACATTTCCACATTAAACAAATGCTCAATAAACTCGCTCATCGTCTATACCGCTTCATCCAAATTCTATTTTATTTATATAGCGCTTTTAACAAAGGTCATTGTCTCAAAGCAGCTTCACAACATTAAAAGAAGATTATGGAAATGTGTAGGAGGAAGTAAAAATGTGTATAAATCATAGTGATCCGATTGTCCCTGATGAGTAAGCCGAGGGTGACGGTGACGGTGGCAAGGAAAACTCCCTGAGATAGGAAGACAATAGGAAGGAACCTTGAGAGGAACCAGACTCAACAGGGAACCCATCCTTATTTGGGCCATAACAGATAGCAGGGATTTGACGTGTTGGAAGCAGGAAGAAATGGGCAAGTTTAAGGATCTCAGCGACTCTGACATGGAATAAGTTGTGCTGCTTAGACAACTGGATCAGAGCATTTCTAAAAGATCATGTCTTGTGGAGTGTTCCTGGGATGCAGTAGTTAGGGCCTACAGTACCAAAAGTGGTCAACTGGTGATCCAGTGAAGGCAAGGCTCATTAATGGATGTGGGGAATTGAGGCTTCTGTAGGATGTCAAGTATAATCCCAATTCCAGTCCTAGTTCAAATCGCTGAAAATGAGGACACTGTATATGATAGAAAGGCGCTATAACACACAGTGCACCACAACAGTGATTGCGTAGCCTTATACTGTGCACAAAGGTGCCTACAATAGGCACACAAGAATCAGACCTAGACCACAGAGCAATTAAAGAAGATGGCCTGGTCTGATGATTTACATTTGTGCAGATCACTTGTCTGGGAAAGAGGTATTCATGTGGATGTTACTTTGACAGATACAGTACCACCTACCTAAACATTGTTACTCAGCGGGAACACTCCTTCACGGAAACAGTATTCCCTAATGGCAGTGACCTCTTTCAGCCGGGTAATGTGCTCAGCCACTGCAAAAATTGTTCAGGTATGGTTTGAGGAGCGTGACAAAGAGTTCAAGACCTTGAAATTTCCCAGGATCTCAATCTGATCAAAAATATGTTGGAAGGACTGGATAAACAAGTCTGACTCATGGAGACCCCACCTCACAACGTATAGGACTTTAGAGGTCTGCTGATTACATCTTGCTGCCGGATACAAGCTCACACCTTGACGAGTCAATGCTTTTGATGGCAAAATGGGGACCTAAACAATATTAGGCTGGTGTTTTTCATATTATGGCTGATCAAATTCTGAAATTTGATCTTGCGTAATGAGTAACATGGTATTTATGTTACTTTTTACTAGATCTATTCATATTTTGTTCTACAATATTTCTTTGAATGTGCAGACCAAAAAGAAATTGCTCATACAGTATGGGCAAGGAATCAATTACCCAGCCAGTAGATTTGATCAGCTTTCCCAGTTCTTGATCAGCCATCTCCAGTGTGCAATTAATGTGAATTAATGTAGCATCAAAGCAATGAAACATCCGAGCTGTTGATCTGAAGACTGAAACAACTCCCAATCCAATATGTTGGGCATACATACAGTATACTGTACCGCTGTGTCCATCTACCCATCTAAAAACCTCTGTAGCCCACCTAGGGAATATGGAGGTCATTGGTGACTATTGGAGGCCTAGGGTGCTGCCAAGTTCTGCCTTCTACCTTTAATTCTCTGTATTATTTATGGCCACTTTCAATAGCCAACACTTTAAAGTAATAGGAACGGGAGAATTCTTTTTTGTGCTTTCTGATTTCGTTCAGGGTACAGAATGTAAAAGAAATGTCCTCAAATGGAAATGGAAACTATTTCTTTATTCCAATAGTGGTAATATGGCTAATGCTCTTTTCACCGTTCCATGGGACAAAACCCACCATTGCTTTCTGACATCGTCTCACTGAGCAAACACCTCAGTCAGATAACGGCCAATCAAAATTCATGAAATCACACAGCAGCCAATCAAAATTCATGAAGTCTTGCTGGTGATCAATCAAAATTCATGAAGAGAGACATAGATATTTGGTATGGAACAGGCTTTTGTGCAGTTCCGTGTCACATTCTATATGTCCTATAAGACACGAGGTTGGTAGTCTACGCACATCGCAGTGCTGTTTGCCCTCTGAACCTGACCTGGATCGGGTACGAAGACTATAATTGGGCTTGATTTTCAGTGGTTATGGCACAACCAAACTATGGATAATAGGAAACAGTAAAAAATATTTATGTTAGCTGCCAAACTGTTAACTTCCCTCCTTCATACACGTTAACGTTAAAATTTGATGAATGAACAGCTATTTTTCGACTTGCTTGCCGATCAGGAGAGACACAGTCACACACCGAATGGAGTGTTGGGCTGTTTTATAGTTTATTCCCAGAATAAAGAGGTATCCCTGTATGACTCCTAAGCCAACACCTTGATAAGGAACAAAGTACATATCATGTACTGTACACCTGCTACTTCGTTAAAGAGTATAAGCCAATTACCTGATTTATAGATATCTGACGAAACAAATGTTTTTGTTGTATGATTTTTTTTTTATAGGCATTCAGTGCACCATAGGAAGCATTTCTGGAGAGGAAGAAACATGTAAAAGTTAATATAGTTAAAGGAAAATATCAGAAAACACCAACAGAACATATAGATTTATGATCATTTACCCTTTTCTCTGCCCGCACTTTATCATTTTCTATGATTCATTCATCACGGTGGTTATAAAAATGCAAATGTGGAAACGGAGATGCATGGGCACTACTGCTTCATCAGGCAGTGTGCGCTAAACAAACTGGTGCTTGGTCATCATACCTATGTATAAGACATTTTACCAATGGTAGCTATATCATGGTATACAGTATAGTATCATGTTATTTTTAAAAGCACCGTGATACTTATGAGCTGATATACAGTAGTAACATGTATCACACTATGGTATATACTACACCATCGTAGTCCGATGGTACCAGTGCGCATATTTTTGAAAGTACTGTACCAAGAACATTGACAACAACAATCTTAAATAGTTTGGTACAATAGCACTATGGTTCCATACTATGGAACATATACCAGGGTACTGTCAAGAAATATGTTGTAAATGTTTATGCCATAAACCCAATAAGTACCACTGTATTCACCAAAGTAATACCACAGTACCCATTGACGTGCCATGGTACTAAGTCCTATGATGCTCATTATGGTATTGTCTGAAATATCATGGTAATATAATGGTATGTACTGTACAATATTATGGTATGTACTGTAGTTTACCATCGTAAAATTTTTTTTATGGGTAATCAGGGCATATTACCCCTGGCATGGCATCCACTTAAGCTACTAAGTGTTTTGCCGTTGTTGATATAAGATAATAAAGCTCCTTCTAGATCTTTACATCGGTCAGAACTCACTCTTTCAATGATATCTTTACGTTTCATACATTGAAGGGATGCAAAACCAGAAATTTCTGTCTGTATGTCTGTCTGTATGTTTGTATGTCTATCCGGCCGATTTTGTCACAGCATCATGCTAAACGGGCTAGATAGAGATTAATGAAGGTTGTATAGACAAATCAATGTATGTTTATTCTTCCTGTGGGAAGTTTAAAACCAGTTTGTATCATATGCTCCAAAACCATAAAAAAGCAGTAATGTGGAAGGCCACTATGAGATAAAACACAGGTCACTAGAGCAAACATAACATATCTGCAGCAATCTGAGGTGATGGCGTGTAAAATACCTGAACTGAGAGCCCAGTCTTATGCGCTAAAATCGAAATGTTATGAACGGTAATAATCTACTTTAAACAGGGAATGTATTTGGCTGACGATGAAAGCAGTACAACTTAGTGTACGCAAGGTAAGATACCAATAAGCAAGGCATAAGATATTAATGAGATACTAATTTCAAGATACTAAAAATATTGTAATTTTATTTCCTAGTATTATGTACAGTACGTGGGCTTCAACCTCAAATAATAACGTTACTAAGTACATTAAAGCTGATCAACTTAATTTTGGCTTTAACTTTGTAACTATTTCTAAAATCTCTACTAATGATCTTATTTTATTAAAGGTACAGCCAAAAAGTATAAGATATCTGGTAAATTCAGATATATTGCTATGATGGGAACTAATGTCATACATTAATGTCATGTTCAATTCCCACCCAATGCCCAAACCCCTGCCACTGGGTCCAGTTCTGGTGACGACCCCTACACGGTAGCAGTCTATTTTTCAGCTTTTGATGTTTGTCATTGTTTTATCCTGTCTTGGGTCATGGTTTTGTTGTTGACTGGCTTAGCTACTCCTCATTTAATATCAATTGTGCACTTGCACCTGCCTCCTCATCTAACATCCTACTTTGAATTACATCAAATTTAAAGTCATTTGTCTACTTGTAATCATATAATACAGTTTTATTTGCATTTATGATTTATGAGAATTACAGAATAAATAGAAGAAACACATGCACTATACCAGCTCAGGCTTGCAAATCAATAACTACATCCATGGCAACGGCCGTTCCCATAAATGTCTGATTTGCTCAAATACAGCTTAAGTATGTCTATTTTACCAAACTAGTCTAAATTTAATAACATCTTCCGTTTACTGATTACTCTATAGACTCCTGTCAAGAAAACAACAATACCGTGATTGATGATATCTTTCTATAAAGGGCTTTGGGATTTATTCTTGGACAGGCGAATAAAAAAAATAAATCATATAAACAGTTTATTCTTCTATTCAGTGCTTTGGACTTTTGTACTATTACAGTCTGAAACTGAAATTGATTTAATCATGATTGTATCATGAATCTATACAAAGAAGCCGGCAATATTAAAGGCATAAAAGTTGTCATTGAATTCAAACCCGTTACTGCGAAACACCGGAATTAGTTCTGCCACAACCAGTTGCCATGAGAAATCACATAATAAGTTGAATGGAATCCAGCTGTTCCAGTCTGCGAGCAATTTGAGCCTTGTGTGGATAGTGACCTAAGGTATGCTGCCAACTTTACACTGCTGTGACTGGAACTCAATCAAATTGAGAATACATGGCACGACTTAAAAATCGCTGTTTCCAACCAATCTGAGAGAGCTTAAGCAGTTTTGCCAAGAGAAATGGGCAGAAATTTTGAGATTCAGCTAAGATAAAAAAATAATAAAAAAAAAAAAGTCATTACGCTACGTTTATCCAATCGGAATTATTTTAATTAGAGATTCCAGCTTCATTGTTTACATGGATGCTGATCTGATAAGATGCATGTTCGTATTCTCATTCTGCCTTCTCTGAAAATTCCGTCTTATCTAAGATTGATTAATATCAGAATCAGAATCGGGTTTTATGGGCCAAGTATGTCGACGCATATGAGGAATTTGATTTCCGGCGGTTTGCGTATCTCAAAGTACAGACCAACATAAAACACATTACTTTTGTTACAGACAAAACATTATACACAGTAAGTAAACAGCATTCAATAAACTGTACAGAATAAATAAAGACGACGGGTCCTGAGTATGTAACAGGTGTACATAGAGCAAAGTGTGATGGGCTTTCAAGTCAAGCCAGGACTTTTGATTGTGCAAAATAGCAGAGCAGTTATGCGAGTGAAAACAAGATGCATGTTTCTATATAATCCCCTGCTACGCTAATGCACTTATCCCAGTATTTCACTAGTGCTTGGATACCATCAAGACAGCCGGAGCCATGATAGGACGGCCTGCTTCATGTCTGAAACTCTGGCCTCCCAGGAACTTTTTTAATGGCCCAACCATGTGGAAATTGCTTGTTCAACACTCTTGCGAGGCACTCTATCTATCCGCTGCCACCATTCTTTGCCTTCACAGATTGTGAACGCATCAGCGTTTACCTACTGAGGTTACACAGATGTGGTATAGCTTGGGCCCCCAAATCCTCTCAAGAATGTTTTATACAGTATAAACTGCATTTGTAAAATATGAGAAACATCATGGAGTTCGATACAGCAGCTTATTATTATAGTAGCTGCTTGCAAGTCACTTTATAAAACTGAAGCTCATGTCAAGTTACAGCTTTATATATCCAAGATGTAATTACAGTGGCTGGAGGAAAAATGCAGTTATTTTAAATTGTGTTCAAAGTAATACACAACATAATTCCAATTATTATACTCTTTAAAATATGCAATTTGTCTATTGTCAAATCTTTGCTTAGAGATGGAAGTTAAAACCCATGCAGGGAATGTCCCGGCATTTTTCATTTATTTTTTTTTTTACTTTAACTGTTACTGTTGATTTAGTGGTTATTTGTAGAGCTTTGTAGAGAAATCTCGCTAGCCGTGATGATGGATTCTGTGGTTAATAGAACTTGAATGAATTCACCTTATCATTTTCCTTCACGTCCACAAGACATACTGTATTCTGGTGGTTTCAGCTTGGCTGTGATATTACCGCATTAACTCTGTTCATCATCGACTTGCCGTTAGGTAAGGGGAATTTTTTCTCTCAATTTTTTTCCTCTCAATAAACACATACTTTCTGCCTCCATTTAGGAAAGGACACTGTGTCAACATGAACTAAATTCCTCTTTTTATTTCTCACTATGTCAAAATCTCATTTCTACCTGTAGTAGAATTTTCTCATCCCAAACACTTCAAAAATACTGTTGATTTTTTTTCTGAAAAATTAAAAATCATAAACATATATGCCTTGTATTACCAGTATTAATAGAATATTATTTTCTTACTACTGATATACTTACTGATAAAATACTGTACCATAATAAAAAAATTAAATATACAGCGATACTTTGGCATACAAATTTAATCCGTTCCAGACACCCAAATATTACCAATATTACCAATTTCCAAAACTTTGGTAATAATCATATTTTTGCATATAAAAACAATCAAATAATTAAGAAAAAACATGTAAATATAAAACAAATAGACATTAAACCTCACTTAAGCCTAATTTAGGATTCCTTTTGGCACTGGCTGCTTTTAAAATGAAAAATTCTTCTTGACATCCCCCTGGCTAACATTCTTAGGATGCCTGATTCTATGGTTTCACTAAGCTTGGTACAGAATGCAAAAAAGACCACAAAATGAAATATGCAAACTACGTAATATATATAAAATATGTAAACCAGGTATACGCACAACGATCGGTTCGGCTCGGTCGCTCGTACTGTATGCCGAAAATGCTTTGCATACCGAGGGAAATTTCTTGCAAAATTTCATTTTTTAAGGCAAAAATTCTAAAGTCATAGAATTTCGGAATTTCGGTCATATGGCGATGTTCCATTTTTGTATACTGTAAACGATGTGTCTACTGTAGCTTAGCTACCTGTTTAATATTTGTGGTGTAACCTTGAAAATCCCACTGAAGAGTAATAACTTTAACATCTAAAAAAAATAAATCAATTTGGTCAGTGGTAGTTGGACTGTGGGTGGAAATGCATTCTTGAGAGAAATCATAGTCTGTTGTATGGTTTGACAATGTAGAAGGTGTTTGAAATCAGAAACGGATCTCTAGTAGAAATGTAAAGAGGAGGACAAATTCTGACCTGTAGTAGGATATCTCTGCTCTTACTCATGTACGGGATTGGCGTATACTGACTACTATAACAACCACGTTACGCTAATCAGAATGCATGTGGAACCTTGAAACCCAACTGGGCTTTTTCATCAGCTAGAAAACCATCAGACAAACCACATCATTAGGTCGACTGTTAGTTGTAAACTGGCTTTTTCCCCAACCTAACTTTTGCACAATGATAGCCAAGGCACTATAAAAATTTAATTAAAACTTTTCCATGTAGTTTTGCTGAAATCTATTTATGTTGTCAAAGTACATCATAGGCAGATTTTTTTTTGGCTGTTTGCCTGAATTTAGTCACAGTAATATTTGATATGCTTTCCCAGCACACCGCTCATAGTTGACAACATAATGAATTTTTTATTCATTTTTGACAAGAAATTTCAATATTTGAACCATGCAAAAATCAGAAGAAAAACAGTCTGAATAATATATATGTAGCAAAACAGAGGCTTATAGTTAGGGCGCAAACTAAAATTAGAAACCAATGATTTTTTATAGTTTTTTTTTTTCCTTTTTTATAACTATTTTTATTGGTTGTTTAAAAAAACAAAAACACAACAAAAACAAAAACATTTAAATTGACATTAGACTCTGTGCTATGAGATCATCCGATTCTAGTCATCAGAGTGGCCTTCTAAACTCTCTCTCTCATACACACACACACACATCGAGCTTGTGTTATCTGTGTCTGTAATAGATTACTGCGGCAGCTGGCTTGTCAAAGTTTGTGTTTGCATGCGATCTATAGACACACACACACACACACACACACACACACACACACACACACACACACACACACACACACACACACACACAC
>JAQQZT010000013.1:11134061-11150636 GCA_030068275.1 Clarias platycephalus | reverse complement strand
GAAGATCTGTAAAGTTATTTGGATTTTTACAACATTATTGTTGAAATACACAGTCCTGAAAAAGGGGCGTTTCATTTTTTGCTGAGTATATATATATATATATGTATATATATAATAATTTTGTTTTACTCATACCGGGCTCTCAGTTCAGGTATTTTTCACGGCCTCACCTCGGACCACTGTGAATATGTTTGCTTTAACGACCCGTGCTTTGTCTCATGGTGCCGCTTCACATTATACCTTAAGTATAAATCTGTCTATTTAAAAAAAATATATATTTTTATTATTTTGTGTTGCCTTGCACCTCCAAGGTCCGGGTTTGATTCCCACCTCAGATATGTGTGCATGTACAGGCGTTTCGATATACTCCTCGTGCTTGGTGGATTTTCTCCGACTGCTGTGTGTGTACAGTACAGTATGTGTGCCTTGCGATGGATTGGCACCCCATGCAGGGTGTACCCTGCCTCGTGCCTCCTGGGATAGGCTCCAGGTTTCCCGACACCATGCACAGTAGACCACTGACTATTAAATTCTTGATAGATTCTTCTGTCAGTATAAACAGTACGTAGGATCACCTTTCAACTACTGTAGGTTGCACATAACTCTTTACGAACACCAAGAGGCTTTATGCAATGACCATGTACTATAGGTGCTATATTATTTAATCCTGTCGAACGCCCAAAAAACGTCTTCTTCTTCCATTCTTCCAAAAAAAAAAAAAAAACTACGCATTCATAATGATTAGAGGCAGACGATCCCTACTTCAAAGTAAAACAAAAAGGCCGACAACGCTTTAAAAAGTGTGTTGGCTGATTTGACTTTTCTGTTTAAAAATTAAATCAAAGGAATACTATTTTTTTCTTGAATCTTATACAGAACAGAATCTGCTATCTAGGGTTGCACTTAATACAGCTAAGAGAAGAAGAAGAGAAGTGTGGATAATGGAGGGTTTGAGGGAAAAGGGAACATGAAAGATTTTATTTTAAACCCCCATCATGCGTTTGAATTGGACACCATTTTCTTATTGCATGGACGTTGGACATTTTCTTTGGGAAAAAAAATGAGGGCAGCAGTAATGGTTCATTGACAAGTGCTTGTATTTATTTATTTATTTATTTATTTTTTGTTCTTGGTTACTTCATGTCTAAAAGGATCTAAAGCCTGTCTGAGGGTGGAAGAAGAAAAAAAAAACCCTGACAGAGGGATTACAAAGGAAGTTAGTTTGTATCTTTAGTGTAAATATCTGCCTCAAACCACATTCAGTTTCTTTCTCGAATACTACACAGATGTGCAGGTTGGTTTAGGACAAATTAGCCTGTATTTAGAGTTCTGCGCACGTAGTGAGGGTTTATTCCCGTAATTACGCACATCAAGACATCACTACTGTTTGACAGCATGATAAGGATTGCCATTTAAGGCTAATAGTAAATACATGCTGTAAATAAGACATTCATTATTAACAATATACTCCCTTTACAGTCTAGCTTTTATTTTCCTCAGTAGAGGTCACCAGGACATAGAAAAGAGACATTTCTTAACAATGTCCCCTAAGTAATTTTACAATGGTACCGTACATGCACCATGATTTATAGTACTATTGTACTTTTGATAGTACCATGATATGTTTTTGCTGCACAGTGGCTTAATTGTTATAGCACTGACACTTTTGACCTCCTGGGTATGGGTTTGATTCCCGCCGCAGGTCTGTGTGCATGGAGTTTACATGTTCTCTGGTTTCTCCCGCAGTCCGAAGACGTGCAGATTCTAATTGGGGTTCTTAAATTGCCTGTAGTGATGGATTGGCACCTTGTCCAGGGTGTACCCTACCTCATGCCCACTGTCTTCTGGTACAGACTACAGGCCTCTCGTGACAATGTATACAGAATCAAGCGGTATGGACGATGAGTGAGTGAGTACAGTACATGTACCATGGTCCATCATAGTAATATTTACATAATAATCACTGCAGTGCAATTTTTCCTTGTTATGGTACTCTCCAGCCATGTGATGGATTGGCACAATATCTAGGGTGAAGCCGACCTTGTGGCCACAGTTTCCAGGGATGGGCTCTTTTACGCAAAAACAGGATAATTGATATAGAACATGTGCAGTATGAATGCATTAATTTACAATGGTACTCCCCAAAGGTTAATATACAATACTTTGGTAAATACCATGGTGCTTAGTGGGTGTCACAATGGCTAACAAAGTTTAGTAAGGATCTAATATGGTACTATATTATGCCATAATACTCGTAAATATTAATATATCTAATATGGGACAGTATGGACAAACATACCATGGTAGATATCTGAGGAACTTCGGTACCCACTGTGGTACCCAATAGGATTTTGGTTTTCATTAAAGTATGGTGGTAGAGACCATAGTGCTACCACCAGGACTGAAGTACCATAGTAATATTATGGTACTGTATATTATGGCATGTTTTTTCCATTCCATGTGCTATTTTACAAACTTCCAATGCTAAGGAATTATGTTGTTCAGTTAAATAAAATTGATGTACGAATTACAATTATGACTAGTCCTGCACGTTAGCAATTTTTTAAATTTATTTGATGTTAATTCCAATACCCATTCCAATTAATTTTCTTGTTCACATATCTTTTGTTTATTTATTTAATTAAATGAGATTTATTTATTTTCTTTTTAGTTCCTGTACTGATCTGTCTTAAAGTCATGTCCTTGTGTTTAATGACTGTGGACTCAACAGTGTCAAAAAAGATGACACGGACAGATTGACCATGTTAAAAAAACACACACACACAGTATTTATATTTATTTCGACAATAATGTTTTTCATAACCCTTATTTCGTGAACGGTTTTGGTCTCGTTATAAACCGAATAGTATTACACATTTTTCTGTATAAAGATTTCTGTTTTCATCATTGCCCTTATTGCTGCTTTCCATCTTGCTGTTGTAATATTTATGCTATGATTTAGGTTCTATTAGAATATTCAATACAGCATTAATTATTCAGCATACATTATTGTCATCGGCTGCCTTTTCATTTATATTAATATCATTTAGCAGCATGCTTCCCGTCAAATGAAAGTGCATGCAATTATTCAAACTTATTAAACAGAAGCATTCCCAGCATAGTATTAGTTATCTTAAATGGCGCTGCTCAAGTATGAAACATCTCCTTAATTCTGTTTATCGGTGAATTTCGTTTGATTCAGGTCATACTGGACGCTGGAGGGGCCAGGATCTGTCATACAGCTTATAAACAGTTGAAGGTGGTGACATTCAGGACAAATTGGCTCCAGGCTAATCAATACCCCTTCATCCAAACCACCAATCTGTCCAATCTGCAGCAATTTTAGTGTAAGTGCTGTCATTGTAAATGTGCACTATCAAAAGCCGATCTCGACAGGGTTCTGGCTGGATGTAGAGCGACTCTTCTGTTACCGCTTTCATGTCGAGTTCTTCTTTGTTCGTCATATCTGCTTTCATCTGCAGACGTGTGCCGTGCGGCTGGCAAAAATATATGAACTGTAAGAACTGTTGAAGGAGAACTTCTGATCAGTAGGAACATTGGGAAATGTGTTGGCGTTAAAAAATAATGTTGTGCGTGTAGTTTAGTGAAAAAGAGGCATTTGTGATTATAATGTATACTTTTTTTTTTAGCATTGCTGTGATACAGATAAAATACAATTTCTGGTCAAAATAAAAAAATCAATCACCTTTAGCTTTGTTTACAACACACAATGTGTTGGGCAATTAAAGTGTAAAAAATTATTTCCCACACTGCCAGAAACACTCTTTCACAATTTGAGCCCTGGAATATGCCTGTAACGTCAGGGAAGGAAAACTCCATACAGATGTGATGTCATTCAGTACATTCAGGTTGTCAGCTGACTTCATTTTATTGCCACAAAACATTGCCGAGATCTAACAGGACTAAGTCAAAGGATTGGAATAATTTTTGAAGGGGGTGGGGCTATTGCTGGTTGGTCAGCCCTACAGCAGTGCCTAACCCTGTCCAGCTCAGCCCAAGCCAAAATCCGACTGGGTGACCTCACAAGGAATGTCTAATCAGAGGACAAAGAACAGGCCTTGCAAGATGCAGGTAAGGGCTTCGGTGCTCAACTAGCCTTGACCCCAGACTCTGGCAAGAATTTCTTAGGCCCCCAACCATTCTACTCAACTGGGGACAGCATTTCAAGTCATGGCCTCATAATGGATGTCACTCCATCTGAGTGATCCACATCAGACATCATTGGTTCCAACTAGGCCATTGCTCCACCTTCTGACTCTACAGAGGACTTTCCTCTGTCTCTTTGCTCTGCTTAGGTTGCTGTTCGTCCTCCCTGCTCTGCTATTGATGTCACTCAACCTCCTTGCTTCACTGAGTACATTACACTGCCTCCTTGCACTACTGCAGACTTTGGTCCATTGTGTGCTTCAACCTTTAAAAAGGTTTTTGACACCCCTTGCTAACCTCATGGGGAACAACCTTGTAGACACTGATCCTCCCTTGGGCCATGCAGAGATCTTCACTTTATGTTGGTTCCTACTCAGACCTTGCACCATGCCTTGCCAATGCAGAAGACTGGGCCAAGTGGAGGACATTGCACCTCCAGGTGGCTGTACTAAGGGTGGCAGGCCCAAAAGACCTCTTCGCCAGAGGACATACTGTAGATTTCTCCAATACCCCACCCATGCTGACAGTCAGGTACCATGTGGAAAAAAAGCTGGGGTTCTGACATGGTAGCACCAAAAGTGTGCTGTACTTCAAGTTCTTCAAAAATTACATGATTGGTAGCACCCGAGGCACATATGGCTCTGTTTTTCTGTTATCATTAATGTCAGGCTTACCCCCTAGTCCATGTGTGTCTACCTTGCTTTGATAGTTCATATATATTAATTGTTTTTGCTGTATTGTTTTTGCCAGTACTTTGGGTGAAATTAACAAGATCTGCACTTGCATCTGCCTCACCTCAAATAACCTGACACTACTTCAGAAAGAAGTTAATCGAAAACACACATAATCAGCATCCACTTATTTGGCAGACAGCCTTATCCAAAGCAGCTTACAAGTCAGACAACATTCATTCTAAATTCAATTGCTAATTATCTAATCTTTCTTATTGGTTTCCAATACTTAATGCATGTTTCTCAAAATATGTGATACGGCTACTTATTATATACGTATAACAGAACCATCATCCGACTATTGTGCAAAACATTAACACAAAATTATACAGAAGTAGTCAGTGACTTTTTGCTGAAGTTTCCGTTTTTTGTTCTCTGTTTAAATATTGAATAAAATTATGAAATCCTCACTCGCTCACTCATGGTCTGTACCGCTTTATACTGTATGCAGGGTTGCGGGGGGCCTGGAGCCCATCCCAAGCCGAGACTGGGTTTTTCTGTTAGTATGTGAGCAGAACTTAACATTTCAAGCATTTAGCAAAGACAAATGTCCTGTTACATAGTAAAGGAAAAGGATCAGGATTGTCACAATGCTAGATTTAAGGACGCAAGATGTTGTTATCCTAATAAATGATACATTGAGTTGGGGACCCTTATCCAGATGTTTATGTTATCAGATTTATTTTAACAGGAAGGTCTGTTTGTATTCGGGGGTTGGTTTTACGCTGGTACAGTTAGTTGATTTTCCCGAGTGTTCCCTGAGGGTAATACACAATTGCTAGGTTGCCATATTTCCTTCAACTGTTCAAAGAACGGTTATCAATTGTCTCTTTTGTTAAGGCAAGCCATTATTTGTCACATATACTTTACTGGACAGTGAAATTCCTTTCATATTTTAGAAAGGTGGGGTCGGAGCCGCAGTGGTGGCAGCTTGGTGAAGATTGGCTCAAACGGTTAAGGATGTGGATTACTGGTCAGAAGCCCAACACTGCCAAGTTGAAACTTTTGAGCTCTTGACCAAGGTCCTAAACCCTATCTGCCCCAGGTGCACTGTCCCCTGGCTGACCGTGCGCTCTGACTATTTCTTTCTAACTGGGATATGCAGGGAGAATTTCTTTTTTTTTACTGGGTTACTGATCGCAATGTCGGGGGTTCAAGCCCCTAGCTTAGCGAGTTTGCCACTGTTGAGCCCGTGAGCAAGGCCATTAACTCTATCTGCTGCAGGGGTGCTGTACCGTGGCTGACTCTTTGCTCTGTATCCTGGCTGACCAGGTTCCTAAATGAGTAAGGTACATGTGACAAAGGACTGAATCTTAATCTGATGTTAGTTAGTTATTTGAAGCATAATGTGACCAGTCACCCATCTACTGTATTTATAATTTACAAAAAAAAGTATGTATACTGAAAGCTGGTATGTTAGTGCTGATAGCGTGTCCTGTATGTGGTAAGGTTTTGAGTCGGTTATGATTTTATATCCTGGGATGTGTGCAAGAACGAGAGCGTGAGCTACTTCCCCAAAAGAGATGGCTAAACCCATTTCTTTTCTCTAAACAGCATGTCACACTCCGTTCCACTTCAAACATCCATTTCCTAAAACCTGCCAACAGCAAACATCACAGCAGTGTGTATTCAGCTTGTGCTATATAAATACCTTTAATGCCACAGCATGCAAAATAATCATACTTTTCTTCTTCTTTTTTTACCCTGACCTCAATGGCTACATATTTTAAATGGAATAGGCCACTACTGTAGACTACAGTAAATAGTGAACACACTCTAGAGACAACGGCATGTTAGACGACTATCATTAACCTTTCAGCCTATCAAGTTATACTAAACAATGTGTCAACTAATGTTGCTAATGTTTAATGCTGTAAGTAATGAAAATACTATAGCTAACAAAAAACAGAGCGATATGTGCCTCAGGTGCTAACAATTATGTAATTTTTCAGTTTTTTTGGGGGGGGGTGGCTGAAGAGCTTGAAGTACAGCACACTTTTGGTGCTACCATGTCAGAACCCCAGCTTTTTTTTCCCACATGGTACAGTACCAGACTGTCAGCATGGGTGGGGTATTGGAGAAATCTACAGTATGTCCTCTGGCTAAGAGGTCTTTTGGGCCTGCCACCCTTAGTACAGCCACATGGAGGTGCAATGTCCTCCACTTAGCCCAGTCTTCTGCATTGGTAAGGCATGGTGCAAGGTCTGCAGAGCATGGACATCTGAGTAGGAACCATCATAAAGTGAAGATCTCTGCATGGCCCAAGTGAGGAGCAATGCCTACAAGGTTGTTCCCCATGAAGTTAGCAGGGGGTGTCAAAAACCTTTTTAAAGGTTGAAGTGCAATTAGATCAAATTTCTTAATCAACTAAAATGACGAGGGATTAGATCATACAGTAGTCATGAATAAGAAAGTGGTGCAAGGTATGCCTTACATAATTTGAAATCTTGAAATAAATACACTCTACTCTGCCTTATTGTCTCAAAATCTTTGGTCTCATTGCGAAAAAAAACTTTTTCAAGCCTAAATTTGCTTTTGCCAACAAGAAAGAATTATTTCTCCATGACCTGATTGGTGGTATTTGAATGATAACCTACAGAAACTTTAGTGCTGTTGTTACACTATATAGTGAAACCAGGTTTATGGGAACCTGACCATCCCAATTCTTGTGTGTGTTTGAGAATGCTGCCTATGTATACAATTGCACAGCCTACGATTATGTAAAACTCACAATTGCAATTTGCAAAGAGTAATGAAAACATGTTAATTTCTTTTTTTTTCTTTTAATGTCACCACATGATCCTGATTGATGCCTTTAGTATAATAAAGTCATTTCCTTTAATCGCAGGTTTATTATTAGAGAACGTTCAGTGTCTTAATCTTTTACTGACATACTGTACAGTACTGTGCAAAAATAGCCTTAAGTCATTTTTTTCCATAAGAAATTAAATGAAAGCATCGTTACTTAATAAAAAAAAAAAGTTTTACTGCAACAGGCTGAAAAGTGCCTAAAGATTTTACGAAGAATGTTAAAAGTAGTTGTTTATGTAACAGCATCAGCAGCGACCTCATTTCCCCTCTCATCTGTTTCAACCATTCAGCATCAGCAGTGTACTAATCACCGTCCTGATCATCTGTCACCATCTCCACCAATTTCTCACTAGTTTAGAGGCTGGAGTATTTGATAGCTCACTGTGTGGCGTAATAAACGAAAAACATTCCTCTAACTGCTTAGGTACAGGGACTTTACTGGAAATGAGAGCTAAAAAAGAAGTATTGCTCAAGACCCTATTAAAATCCAAAGAAGGTTTGCTCCTTTGAAAGAAATAAGGGCCGGGTCAAGACATTTGCGGCGTACTGTAGAGAACATGTTTTCACAGAACTTGCACAAGAATTATTCGGGACCATCTGTCTATCAGGATGTTATATTCTTAGACCTTAATCAGACCAGCGGCTGTGTCACAAATAGTACATGTACGAACATCAGTAAAATGTTTTTTCCTTTTTGACCTTAGGTCTGTAGCTAATACTTTGTTTTCTGAGATATACTGTACATTATTCAGCTTAATAATGTATTTACAGTATGGATAAGAATAAAGGATTGTTGGATCCAATCAATCACACCCACAATGACTCACACGCTATGGTCAGTTTGGAAACGCTAATTAGCGCACCCTTCATGTCTTTGAACTCTGAGAGGAAACCCACCCACTTGGAGAACACGCAAACTCCCAAAGGAGGGACTTATACCGTCGATCCTGGAGGTGTGAGCCCATAGCGCTAACCAGAACCCACCCATGCTGCCTGTATATCATTTACAGTCTATAAAAAATCCAGTGTTCCCTGTTGAGTCATTTAATAGACAAGCCTATAGTCTATATAGTCTATACGTTTATAGACTGCCCGAAAAGAACTATTCATTTTTCCATGAACTGATGACGCTCTATCGTAACCCAGCCCAGTGTAGGTTAATTACAAAACATTCCTAATGCGCTTCTCTCACAACTAATAAACAGTGCAATCTCGTTAGAGTGCCATCACTTAAAAAAATCCGAAAGGTGAAACTCATCTTCGTAATTAGGGCTGCAATCGAGACTCTTTCCCTTCTCTCTCTGACCTCCACGTAGTGCGCAGACTGAAGCAAACAATTGATTAAGCAATTATTTTAATTGGATGTAATGCGTGTCCATGTGTGTGTTTCAGAGAGCGTGTGCGCCGTGAAAGCATGATAGGAAAACGCCCGGCACTCGGGGATGGGGAACGCTGGTGCCGTTAATAGCCTCGCACTTAACACTTCTCCTTCTCCTTCTTTCTCTGACTGCAGTGGCCCTCGCACATGGAGTAAGTGTGTACTTACCAAATTAAAGCTCTAACTCAACCTGAAAGCTTTATTAGAGTGGCCAACAGCTGTTGTGCTGCATTAGAGATTGTACACACTTTATGGAATTTTAAATAAAAATTAATGCTGCTGGCGCCAACCGGTTAACTGGGGTACGCTCTCCCGAAACGAGAGCTCACGAGCTCACAGTATCTACACGTTTATACAGTAGACATTACTCCAACCCTGATTTGGGCTCCGAGCTCATATAAATTTGCATTTTTATCCATAATATTCCAAAGTCAAGGTGCTCAGAGATGGCAGAGTGAGATTCCTTTGTTCCGGACCCCTTAATCTTGGTATTTTATCCGTAATTAGATATTGACCCTTAGGAGATGCATGAAAGACAGGACGGAATGCCATTTAGATGAGCAAACTGTCCAATCTCTCTTCTTCCCCCATTTCACCTCTGCAGAAAGAGATTCCATTATCTGATTTGATCCTCAGAGAACAAAAGATTCGTATTAAAGTTCATTCAGTTTCCAACCCTCGCCGCCTTGATGGGAGGGAGCAAGTGTACTGAAAGGGGACTGAAAAGAGCGAGCGAAATCTCATTGGCAATGATGTCCTCACTTAGGAATTGTCAGGTCAGTAGGACTATCTGCCCGTGAGTTGTCTCTCTGGATCTGACCCAAGGAAGAAGAAGAAGAAATAAATAAATAATTAAAAGGACTTCGTCTTCAAATAGCAGGACACGCTTTGATGCTATCTGGTCATGGGTTGACTGTGCGAATTTCCACCAAGCGGTATTTGCGGACAGAAAGGACAAAGAGAGGAAGAAGAGCAATTTGAAGGTGCCACTGCAGCCAGACCGAGGCTGGTAAACAGGACAGGGTTGGACATGTCTGATGATGGACTGTCCAGTGCGGTGGAGGAGATGGTACAGATTCAGAACAAATCACATTCATGCTCTCATTAAGGATGACTGAATAGGAAGCTATGACCTTCGTAGTGTGTTCTGTCTGGTCAGATCAAGGACAAGTACAAAATATGACTGATTGAGCATGTGTGTGTGTGTGTGTGTGTGGTGTGTGTTTATATTATTTCGCTTCTTCTATGTTTCTATAGAAACAACTAATTTCCAGGAGCATGTAGCAACGTGTATAATTGTTAATATGATAAAGTCAATGTATTCTGTAACATAATCTATATTTAATATTAATGGAAGCGCGAGTGGGAGACTCACACACACAAACACACACACACACATATACATACACATACATCCAACATATATACATACCCAGATAACTACTGTATACTTATGCATACATGATATTTATTATGTTATAGAAAATGTATCAATTTTAGGTGATAATAATTCGACTTTGCATTGGTGTGCACCTCACTGTTGATTATTTTCTTTTTAATAATGCACCGTGCTGTATTTTATTCCTTGAGTATATACTGTAAGTTAGGTTGTTTCGAACAAATTGCTGCTTTTCATTTATTTTGATTTTCACAAGATATATTATATATTTTAATTCAAGATGCCCTGTAGCTCCTTTTGATTTTGAAAGGTAAAAAAAAAAAAAAAGACGGATGACCCAATGAGGCTACTGACTGCCAAAAAGAACAACCTGTTTACGAGAATGTTTACGAATTTGTGCATGTTGGACAGCTTCTTTTAATTAGCTAATATTTGTAATTAGCAAAAGAGGTATATTAATCATGGCTGTAGCATTAATTTAGCTCAATAAACTATACGCAGCATGTCAAGCTCAGGGATAAATAGTTGAAAGAGGAGTGAGAAAGACAGTACGTCTGTAAGTATATGTAAGTGCAGTGTATGTGGTTGTGTGTCTAAAAAATTATTGCATGCTGTAGTTGAATGATGTTCAGGAAGAAGTATAAGAGCGAGGATTCATTGTATTGTTGGAACATTTAATATACACTGTTTGACAGCAGAACGTGATACACCACCACGTTTTATGCATTTTGGGAAATGATTATTTTCTATAACAAAATATTTGAATTTGACATATAAAACCGCCATATGAGCTTCTTTTAGAACTTTCAAATTTTGAGCAAAGCATGACACATAGCCACCAGATATGGTACAGTCGCTCCAGCAGTAATAAATGATTGATATATCAGAGACACGTCCAAGTTCATCATTCCAGATACTGGTTTTCTTTTTATACTCCTTTATGATATTTAGTCCCTGCCTTAGGCATTTTTGTCCCAGTTACAACAAAAAAGTACCATTTGATGATAAAAACGAAATGTAACTACTGAATTTTGTGACTAATGGACAATTGTAACCTATTAAAAAAACATACGAACCCAATTAAAATATGTTAAACTATGTCAAACATCAAATGCTTTTCTCGACAGCTTCAATTCCTTCCTCTGTAAACATGGAGTTTGCATGCCCACCCCCATGCCCAAACTGCCCGTAGTGTGATAGATTGTGGCCTGCAATAGATTGGCACCCTGTCCAGGGTGTACCCTGCCTTGTGTCATAAGTCTCCTGGGATAGGCTCCATGCCCCCCGCGACCCAGGATAAACTGGTATAGACAAGTGAGAGTGAGAGTGAGATTATATACTGGCCAAAAAAAGTTGCCGTGTCAGGAGGGTCAAATTATTGGGCTGCATCAACAAAAACAACTGGTGAGATTTGAACTTACTGGACCTGGGTTAAAAACCTTTCAGCACATTATCCAAACCTGGAAGGACAGCACTGAACCGTCAACTTTGGTACAAAATGCCTCCGAGTGGCGCAGTGGTTAAGTGCGAGCATCCGGAGATCGCTGGTTCGGGTGATGCTGTAACCTCTCACAGCCGGAGGTCTAGAGAGAGCTGATTGGCCAAGCTCTCTCAGAGGGGCGGGATGAGAGGTACTTAGTGCTCCCACATTACATCCCACATCTACAGCCAATCAGGGGCGTCTGTGAGCTCGCGCATGCGGAGGGAGCGGATAGCGCTGTCCTCCGAGTGTGTTACGCCGACCCCTAACGGTGCGTGATGAAAGATATGGTTGGCTGGCGTCACGTGGTTTGGAGGAAACACGTGATAGTCTTCCTCCCTCCCGACTGAGTGGTAGTAGTAGCCTTAATGTGGGAGCCCCCTAGTGACGGGGAGGAATTGGAAACAACTAAATTAGGGAGAAAATCTGGGGGAAAAAAACAAAAAACTTTGGTACAAAAAAGTAAGAGCACTAAACAGAACTAAACAGCTGTGTGATCATTAAAAGAAAAAGAAAAAAACACTTGTTATTGAGGCTAATCAGAACAAAAAAGGCTTAGATTGTTAGGGAGTATAAAGATTGGAAAGGAAAATGGTCATCTGGTGTGATGAGTCCAGACTGACCCTATACCAGAGCGAGGGGTGCGTCAAGGTAAGAAGGTAAGCGCATGAAGTGATGCATTGATCATGCATACTGCCCACTGTAGTTACTGTAATGAAGTCAGCTGACCACCTGAATGTACATCAATGGAGTTTTACTTCCCTGATGGCACGGGTATATTCCACGACTCAAATTGTCATACATGACCTGGCCACCACGTTGTGTGTCTTAATCAAAGCTAAAAGTGATTAACTGAGATTTTCGATTGTGTGACTTTTCTACCGTCTTTCGTATTAAATCTTGCTTTTTGCTTATGTAGGTTGATTTCATTTGTTGTTACGTGGTGCGTTACGGAGAGCCGCACCACGAAATGTTTTAATGTTTATAAGAGTGCTGACGCGGGGCTTCAGAGGGGGTAAATGAAATAGGAGTTAGTGAGAGTGCTTATGATACACACGGGAAGACCTTTCCGTTTGGAGATAGCGTGGGATTATTAATTAGAAACGTATTTATTAGAAAGTTATCAGGGCCCTTAAATAAACACGCCGCCAGGCGTGGCGCGTTCAGGCCGATTGCGACGTCGCCTAGCAACCGCGTGTCTATATGGTCGCGCCTCTGCCTGTTTAGAACAAGGTAGCAAGCTGCGGATCTGCCCGTTCTGAACAGTGAAGAGTATTTTTGCGCGGCTCCGCCCCTCGCGAGACCGACATCGTTAAATTTGTAAAAGGAAAAAAAAAAGTGTTTTTTAGTTCCCATGCAGTTTGATCACCTCCTTTAAAGCCCCTTTTTGATATGTTTGATGTATATCTGTTGTTCATTTATACTTGATTGTTTTAACTCCTTGTTTGTTTATAGCTAATTATACAATATGTATCATGTGTATATAATTAACTGAACGTCCCTTTTTACTCCATCAAATTCACTCAGACGGCTAGAACAATACCGGCTTGATTAGAGATATATTTGAGATTTTCCTTCAAAACAGTCTCTAGACAAAATGTGAAAAAACATAAATGAAAATCCAGTTCTGTAGAATAAAAAACGTCTTGCTGATGAGAAAGGTCAGAAGAGAATGACCAGACGAGTTTGAGTTGACACAAAGGTACGATATGACCGATGTGTTTCACGATGAGGTCAGTTTACTTATTATTACCCACTGATTGTACCAATGTAGCATCCGAAACTGTTTGTACGTATATAGACAGTATAACACAAGTTTGTTCTGTGAGACCGGCTTGGAAAATAAATGATCAGGCAATAAAATCTCGGCAAACAAGCAGCTTATGTGTTCAGAAGGCCATATTTTATTATATTAAATCCAGGTCTGTTTTGTCGAGGGCTCCCGCTAGTGCATCTGTAAGGTAAAGGCTAAAAAACTTTTTTTTTTTTTTTTTGCTGTTAGAGTAATTCCTCTGCACTTGGCTGTAGTATGATGAAGAATGGTCAATGTAATCCAGAAAAAAACATGAGATTAGAGTTGCATCATTTCTGAAAACATCTAGTGGCATGACACTTCCAACCGAAGAGGTCTGACTTGAGATGACTCTGTTGCAGTCAGTCATCTAAACTGGCTGTAATTGCTTTGGGGGGGAAAATAGATATGAATGAATGAATAAATAACTAACTAAATAAATAAATAAATAAAAAGCACAAGAGCCACTCCACTTTTCATCTTGCTCTCTTTCATCTGAGAAGCAGATTGCGGAAGAGGTTGATGCTTTGAAAGGCGAAGATTGCCGAGCAGCATGAGGTCGCACTTGAGGGAAACGGTTCAGACTTGAAGGTTTTTGCGGAGAATGTGGGGTCCAGACAAACTGGATACAGCCGCTGTGTTCTTTTCACTTTCATACCCTTTTTCAGCGGCATAAGGCAGTCTGAATGTTACAAAGTACAAATTCCGGGAGTACAAATGGTAGATGCTGGACGCTTTTACCCAGTCACTTTAGCTGTGTAAGATGGAAAAATAACTTTATTTAGCTGGGAACGCTTCCATAAAATCTTTTTCTTAGATCAAATTAATGATCAAAAAAACCTACCGTTATCCCCATGAGCATACAGTATAAGCGCAATTGCCCTTATTATGCCATTTTAATTGTTAGGTACTTTTGGTGTGCAACTGCTGTGAAATGGCCATTCAGAAGCCTATGCTTGTTTTCAGCCTAGCTTGCATGGTGAACCCTCTCTTTGAGTCCCGAGAGACTTGTTAATATTGTCAGAGTAGCGTGCTGCCTTTTTAGAAGGCTTGTTCCTGCTGCCTTCATCTCCTGGCGTCTAAACGTGCAGATGGCGCCAATACCGATTCTCCTCTGCGGATAGTGTAGTGGACAATAGTGGACAGGCCTTTCATGTAGGAATCCAAGCACCAGAGAGACATCTGCTTTGTCTGGCAGAGTCAGAGTGAAACTGATATTGCCACACAAGGCGGTTAGCTTAGCAATTATGACAGATTAGGTTTCATTAGCCAACTCAATTGTAGCAAATGGCATAAGTATAATAATAGACAGAGGACTGCTTTCTTATTCCAGAACAGCTGGTAATACATTATATTGAGGCATCATAACACGTTCAAAAGCATGCGGTGAAAATTATATTATTTATTTCAATTTAATTGTATTTGTATGGCGATTGTAACAGCGTAATTTGTTACAAAAACAGTTTTGAATAATAGTTTTTGAACAATTCTGAATAATATTTTTAAATGTATAAAACTATACCTAATGAGGACGCCAGAGGAAATGGTAACAGTAAATCTCTGAAACATGGCACGTTTTCTCTTCTGTGTTACACCAAATAATGTGATTATCAATATTTTCCCATTTATTAAAGTATAGTATTTAATAAAAACTGAAGTTTATGCCCTCATCAGCAATGAATTTAGAATTTTTTTACCTTAAAGTCTTTTAAGTCTTTCTACTAAATTGTATCAAACTGTTAGAAGTTATTAACCGTTCAGTGATGTGTTTTTAGCATTTGCAGTCCAAATCTATCCAATCAAGAATATCCACGTCCATATTTATGTTTTTTTTTTCTGTTTTATGTGGCACTATCTCTTATGGAAACCTTCAGACTGTCCATGTGGGACCATCCTCAGCAGCGTTAACTCCAAATACAACTAGGGCAAGCATGCATCATGGGAAAGTTTATGTATATACTGTACTGTATGTCTAGGTCAATCTTTGAAAAAAAAAAAAAAAATCATGAAGTATATTGCTTTGTGTTTACATGACATATTGTAGTGATGAAAGAATAGAGGACACATATCCAGCTTTGGCAGCCAGATTTAGGATTTAGGAAGATTAGGAAAAATAATGTGGGTGGGAAAAAGAACATATGTGACTGGTGTTTTTTCCCTTTTGGGATAGTTAAAAATAGTCTTTGATCAACAAAGGGGGAAGGTAACGGAGTACATTAAAACTGTACTTAATACAGTTTTCACATATCCGTGGATACTTTTTACTCTTATTACTCTTAATACATTCTACAACAAATATCTGTACTTTCTACTTCACTACATTTCTGCCTGGCATTGCATTACATAACCATTATGGTGTAGCATTTGAAGTGTTAATAGTTAGATTATTTGCCTTTCCGCCATCAAATGCTTAATCATGTACTGTAGCAGGTAATTGAAATCAGAAGTCGAGATGGTTGTAAATAGCGAACAAAACAGAATGCATATAGTCGAGAGAGAGAGAGAGAGAGAGAGAGTTATCTTTTGCAATGACTTTAAGGCTACTGTAAGCTAATACAAGCTCAGTAGTTTTGATACATAAGTAAATTTGAAAGTAAGTTTTTTTTTTTCTTCCTTCTACTTTTAACCCTTAGGAGTCTGACTTGCCGTCGGCGGCAAAAAGTGCATTTTTTTCTGGTAACCATGAAAAGAGTTTAAAATGCTCCATTATGTTTAATCATACACATAAGTGTAGTACATGATTTGAATCTGTAAAGGGTCTACTTTTATTCATGTATACTCACAATATCCACAAAACATTGTGCTTTTGTAAAATAA
>JAQQZT010000013.1:11123872-11133961 GCA_030068275.1 Clarias platycephalus | reverse complement strand
ATGAACTGAAACTCCGCGAATACTGCACAGACCGACATGAGAAATATATCTATAGAAAGCTTAAAGGGTCTACTTTTTTAATGATGCATGTCACATTGAAAACGAATATTCTCAGTTTATGTAATCCGTATGAAACCAAGGAGAGGCACAGCATTTCTGTCGCACTTCATTATCTGCTAATGACCCGAGGCAGGACACGCCCACACGACATTCACACGGAAATCAGTCACAGGGAAATCTACGCA
This sequence comes from Clarias platycephalus, assembly GCA_030068275.1. Classification (NCBI taxonomy): domain Eukaryota; kingdom Metazoa; phylum Chordata; class Actinopteri; order Siluriformes; family Clariidae; genus Clarias; species Clarias platycephalus. Next base: position 11,133,716 of record JAQQZT010000013.1, on the reverse strand, counting down.
CAAGGCCACGCCCCCCGGGCAACGGCATGAACGGCCTGCAAAAACGGGCTATAGAAAACTAAGTAAAAATGTTTACAGTTTATATATACAGTACAGAACAAAATGTGTTTTAAGCTGCAGTATATTGCAATATTACACTATAGGCATATTGCCGATACTGCAAATCAGAAACGTGTGCACACCACACGGTAAACATGCTTGATACACAAAGACCCAAGTCAAGTAAGAAAAACATCTTTATTTCAAATGCCTGATGTTTGTGGGTTATTTTCAAGTCTGTTTGTGTGATTTTTGATTTGTTGGTGGACTGGGATTTAAGCTGACTAACATCGCATTCATGAAATATTGAGAACACTTCAAATTTCAGCCTACCATCTTATATTTTGAGACTCTATTGATTTTATGTGGAAGCATGACATGTTCTTCAACCAAAGGTGCTTGAGGTCCATTTGCACTGAAAACTATTAGAAATCACAAAAGTGCCAAGATGTACTGTTTAACTAAACATGAATAATATTCGCCAATTCACTGGCGGTGAAAAGAAGACGAGACACGAATGCTGAAAATTCAATGAACATTCATAATGCTCATAATGATAATTGAGGGTTGTCTCCCCTTTTGCCTTTTACATAAAGGCAGTCGGGGAAAAAAAATAGCTTAATTTAATATGTATGCTATGAATGCTATAAATATTATTATAGCACATGAAAAGTATTGGATAATAAAAATGGTTACAGGAGAATTCTTATCCCTTGCTTTTTCCTTAGCACTATTTGTGCACTTATATATTTTATACAGAGGAGTTACAGTATCACAGCCATCACTGTAACATTGCCCAACCACTGAACCGGAAACCACAAACCAAAAGGTCTTGAGTTTAATCCCAGCCCGTCTTGGTTTTCCCAGAGTGAGTATTGCTGAAACAAGCACCACTGGACTGGAAACATCACTTTTGTTTTCGACATGTAACTCTGCAAGGTCAAAAAGAAAGAAGTGTTACTATTGTCCTTCAAATTGGCGCAACAGTAAAAGCATACCAGATGTTCCAGTTGCTCAGGCTGAAATGATTCCAGACAACTTAAGTTAGTATCACTGTCCTCCACTTGGCTTCCATAATGTGTACCTGCAAGGCTTGGCAAAATAACATTACAGTATGTTGCCTTGATGCAGGAATTGTGCCAAATAAACCATTAGAAAAATGGGTTCCCGTGTGGTTCTTTGAGTATACAGTATAACAATTCTTTGCTCCATTTAGGGATTCCACATGGAACCATCTCTGATAGGAAAACACCAGCGTTGGTCTCAAAGTGAGTTTCTCAACCACATTTCTCCCAAAATCCCAGAATAAACTTACAAAATGACATTAATTTAAATTAAAGTAAATGAATAAACCTTAAAATTACATAACATAACATTATATCACCTCTCAGCTTACCATGGAAAAAGTATCCAATCCAAATGGGCGTTAAGACTACTAAGCATGGTTACAAGCCCTTTCTTACTGTATATTACAGTAACTGTCTAGGAGTAGTGGATTATATATATTTTTTCAATTTGCTGATTTCTTGATTAAGGCAGTGGTTTGTTGATGAAAGGGCAGTGCAGGCTTAAGCCTGTAAGTTTTACAGGGTTTCTGATCCGAAGGCCGGGGTTCGAGCCCTAGCACTGCCAAGTTACCACTGTTGAGTCCTTGATCAAGGTCCAGGGTCCGCTGTATCTTGGCTGACTCCAGTTTCCTAACTAGGATATGCAAATCAAAAATTTTCACTATGTGGTAAGGTAATGTGTGACAAATAATTGAATCTTTATTATGCTTTCCTCCAAGCCTCCATTTCAAATCAACCAATTTACTAAAGTGTATCGTTTGCAAAGAGAGCTGCTTAGGAAAACTAGAAATGGTATCCCATCAGTGTGCTTAGAATACAAAGGGAAAAAACCACACCATTTTTTAAAAGAGTAACAGCAGTGAATAAGACTGGAGGTGATGTTATCTTCATCATCCTTGCTGTTCCAGATGAAGGTCAAACCTGCGTGAGCTCTGTCCAAAACCGACTCGCAGCATGAACATTCTGCTTCATGTTTAAGCTATAAGCATTCTCTAGCAGGTCTGCCAGGGAACTGTGAATCGCCAGGAATCTTAAAAAAAAGTGAATGTGAGAGAGAAAGGCATGTGGATAGCCAAAGCACCTGCTGGATATCTAATTTAAGATGAGTGTGGTGTCAGCCGTCTGGCCATGGGTCTTCTGGTAACAAGCACCTGTGAGCCGTCCAGTGCTGCTCCTCATCACAGCACACTGGGCAGCCTCAGGAAGAGCAGACCGAGGCTGAGTTAAAGAGCAGGTCCCAACTGTATTTCAAACTTTGTCCTCTTTTTCCGCCTCTGTCTGACCTGTTTCTTTCTCTCTAACTTTTGTAAGATTATAATTGTAGAGGTTTTTTATTATTATTATTATTATTATTATTTTAACTACCATCACTACTGGGTGTGGCCATGTTGAACTACAGAAGATCAGTTCTTTCTTTATAGTTAGTCTGAGCACAGGACACCACATCATCACATGGTCTCATAAGAACAAATTGGGAGGAATTTGGCAACACTTCTTCTCAGGCTTGAGTGGGAGTTGCTTGCAGTCCCTTAGAATTAATTCAAGCAAATCAGCAAATGGTTCCTAGGTTGGGTCCAAGCCCCCAATGAATGTTACTAAATGGGCGTACGCAGATTAACCCATAGTTGAAAGCTTGTTTTCCCAGAAGTACCTATATATTTTCTCATTTTACTACTTTTTGTACATCTCACCTGCACCCCATCTTACAAGGGGCATTCAAGGTCAAACCAGTTTTTGTGATGAAATTTCTCATGACATTTACAAAAAAAACTTCAAGCATGGTATGGTAATGAGACTCTTAGGCACAGTAAAACATTCAAACATTTTAAAGAAGGCCATAAAGAAGTGTTCTTCTCATAACAATGATGTGTTATTCCGCACAATCAAATTGTTGTTTGAACACCCCTTATACTTTTCCAATAAGATGCGGAAAGAACACATCTTTTACAGTATGCGTAAATTACAAAGTTGCCGTGACATAAATCCAATATACTGCCTTACTGTGACACAGCTGAGGTTTTTCTTTTCTTTTCTTTACTAGGACTGTGTGGATAATCTTTTTAAATCATATCTGGGCCATTTTTTGCATGTGGTCTTAGATATCACAATTTATGCGGCTTATTTGCCCAACACATTTTAAAGCATATGTGCATATCACATTCGTCATCATCCAATGCTGGCTGTAACGCAAAATAACAATGGCAACAGGAAAGAAACAGTGATTATACTTCCTGGAACGATGGGAAGCATTGGTAATTTACAGTACTTTGCCAAAAGTAATTTAATATTTGAGGATCAGCTCAATGTAAGGCATTTTTCCAAACCATATACAATGTCTAGATACAGTATTGAACCTTGATCTTACCTCCACTGAATACCTTTGGGATGAACTGGAATGCCAACTGCGCCCCAGGACTCCTCGGACAACATCTGTATCTGTCCCCACCAATGTTCTTGTGGCTGAATGAGCTCAAGTCCCTACAAATACACTCAAAAATCTGGTGGAATTGGTCAGAAAGGTGGAGGTTATTATAAAGTAATGGCAAAAGGACACTAAATCCGAATGAGGGTGATTGGTCATTTGTCCATAAACCTTAGGCCAAATAGTGTAAACTATTAGAGATACCAAAACCCAGCAATTCGCAACAACTGGAATCAACAATGGAACAAATGAGAAATAGCTTCAATGCCAAAGAAAAATAACCAGCCTTAGGTGTGTATGTACTGTACTGTATATGTTTAATGAGGCAAAAGGCTTGAATCAATGTAGCCGTCACAGTTGCTCAAGAACTTGAGTGTTCTCCTCTAGTCAACAGCTCTTATGTTCAAGAGGAAAGTGACACTAAGGAACAGCATGAGAGGACCCAACAAAAGTACTGATAAGTAGAAGAACAAGCTGTTTGCTGAGCGGCAAAAGCAAATTAGACTGCTAGTGTACCATACTCACTTGTTGCTTTTACTAGGAAGATCGTCCGAGATGCGCATGTCAATCAAGAAAGAGTGATACTGATGTTCGGGTGGAAGTGCACTGTGTTCACTGGTGTTTAATTTGGCTGGCAAAATGAAAATCCTCTAATTAGACATTTTCAATCATTATAAACAAAAAGTTGTTATTTCCCCAAGACTGTTTATACATTTAATCAAGACAACGTTGGGTTTCTGTGTGTAAAGTATAATGACTCTTAGCTGCGGGTAAACAGGGCAGTAGGATAGGAGCGGGGCATGAGTGCTCTCCTGAGTAAACAAGCGCTCAGTGTGTACTTTATTACAAGCTATTAAAGGGATATACTAGTATACAGTATATATAGATATATATATCGGAAATACATATGTGTCCATTTACAAGTTACGATGTACAGTAGGTAAACATTAGGTCTTGTTTGTTATAAATCTTCCAGCTCTGCACACTGACCATGTAGTTTATCACCTGGAACCAAGTTATGAAGTGAGTAATTGGTGCCAAATTCTACAACCCTCGTTCCATGCAAAAATGCATTCCCAAGTTCAGCTGAGACTGTCTGCAGTACCACCAGTTTTCTTTTAAAGTTACAGTGTATTTTGTACAGAGTTCACTCTTTTATTTCCAGTTTCTGTAAAAGAAAAGAGTTACATTTGAAAATATAGTTGCAAGCAACGATAAGCGGGACCAAGCACCCTGCGCCATCGCCACCGGGCACACCGGAAAGACAGCGGGCACAGTGGGCACATGCATTTAACAGGGATATCCCAATACCATTATGACATAATTTTACAAAAGGGGAATTTTATGTTTAGACCTTTAAAAAGCCCAAGATGATAAAAAAAAAATGTATTGCAAATGTGCAAGTGCAAGTGTGTATGATCTGTGTGAGGCCCCGAGTCATGTCCGGGGCCCAGACTCTCAGGCATCCTAATGGTAGCAGATTACAACTTGTCTGAGTTTCTGAGCATGTTACTGTAGGACCCCCAAGAAGCCCAAAATTGTTTCCTTAGGAAAACAATAGGGCTCTTCACACACTATGACTACACAGGGCTGATGTCATAATGCTTGGGTCCTAATAACACATTTCGAAGGGAATGAGGATTGTGAAATTTGTCCCTGATTACTTACATTGTACTGATGTTCCGGGTGACAAACTTAGACTTGAAAAAAAACCTGAATTATTATCTCTTTAACCATTACTACAGTATACAGTGTGTCATCACAAAAAAAATTATGCTGAACGAAGTGTATATTTTTGCGCCTGGTAGGAGTTACAAATGGATATGGGACACCTGCAGTTAAAATATGAAACATTAAGCTAGATATATCAGCTTGGATCTACAGTATAAATTCTGAATTGTGCAATGTCACCGGCACTGTGGACATACACTACTGTAGTCTAACCATTTTCTATTCAAAGCATACCTGAGCTTGTGACCTTTAGATTGTCTATTGTTGCATCAAGGGATCCGCTGTGAGCCAATCAACACATTTTAATAAATGCAACATAATGTAATTTTGGCAGTGCTAATTAATGAAACAAACATCCCAACCTTTTCATTAGCATGGGCCACGTTGTAATGCTTATTTGTAGCCTTTTTAAAACACTTTCCTTAGTTTCTAAAACAAATGTTACACACCTTTTAATTCATTTAATTGTATGTGAGATTATTATTATTATTATTATGATTAAGATTATGATTATTATTATTATGATTAAGATTATGATTATTATTATTATGATTATGATTATGATTATGATTATTATTATTAATGGAGAAAGTCTTTTTAATACTTTCACCCAAACAAAGCTATTGTACGGTAAGATAAATAAGGTTCTGGCTATCATATTGCACTCTGATAATTATCTCAGCTTTCTTAATTAGCTCATTAGATAATCAAGCCCTTCATCAGCTGAACATTTGGGTCAGATCTTTAATGGAGTGTTTTATGGATCTGAAAACTTCAGACTGTGGGAGTAAAGTCATGTTTATCACTTCCAATGATCTTTCACATTAATTAAGCTCACATTACAATCGCTCTGCTAATAACTGCGTTCACTAAGTTGAGGTTATTAACTACCAGACACATAATTGTTCCTAATGAATACAATTTTTGATACATGTATGTATATACATATCTATTTAATTAAACGTCAGGCACTAAACAGGCCCAAATTAATTTCTTACAAACAAGCAACAACGGAATTTGCATTGGTTTAAAATTAAAAAAAAAAAAAAAAAAAAACAGCACTGGTATTTATGTGGGTGTATTTATTACTTATAATGAATATGGTCTCTGCCTCATTAACGCTGTTTATGCTCTTAGTCTCTCGTTAATCACTACAGGCTAGTACTGTATATACCATATATATATATATATATATATATATGCTTTCTATATATTCAAGTTTACAAATGAAATATCAGGTAGATGTCTTATTACAGTGGGATGTTCAAGTCAAAACCGGGACCTTTGATTGTGCCGAATTACAAAACACACAGTTATGAGAGTAAAAACTCTTTTTATTTCTCTATATAATCCCCTGCTTATCCCAGCGTTTCACTAGTGTTTGGATACCATCAAGGTAGAAAGTGTTCTCAGTATACTGGATCCATGATCGGACTGCCTGCTTCACATACAGTATGAAACACTGGCCTCCCATGAACTCCTTTAATGACCCAGGCATGTGGAAATTGCTTGAATTGAGGCCAGGACTGCATTGGGAATGTGGCAATAACTCCCAGCTAAGTTTCTATACTGTGCTATATGTATTTGTGAATGAATATTTGTACAGATCCCACAGACAGATGTATCCCTTCTGCAAGTTGTGACAAGTTATCCACTGATTTTTAAGGAACAGGTGTTTTACTTGTTGAATGTTCACGTAAACGACCATCATCCATTGATAGATGGCCATCTCTTAAATGGTTTGCACCATTCAAATGTTTTACCGCCACTAAGAGACTCATCACCATATTGTGCTCAATGCCTTATGTAAATGTCAATCAGTTTGACACCTTCATTCATGAGAAATTTTAAAACAAGTCCTGAATTGACTTGAGCGCACCTCTAATTTGCGTTATATATTATACCTATTATATATAACTATTAAAATATTTCTGCTTAAAAGATGACATACATTTCAGTCTGGAGATTTTGAGCGAATGATTAAAATGAACAGAAGACAGACATTCCTTGTGGCTATGTTCATTAACTGCTGTCTTAGGACAAGCTTGTCTCAGGAGTGACACTGAAGAAGGGAGCAGACAAGCCAAGATTGATTTTTCCATCTTACACTTATTGGCCCGATCCGCCTTGCCACTACACTCACCTACCTCATTGGTCTACCTTGTCGGAGAACAGATATAGACTACAGCTCATCTTTTTCCATGTACAATTTGTGTCAATCATCCTCAGCCCAGGGCTGCAACTTCTGAAAACTCACTGACATGCAGAGATTCAAGGTTTCTCCGACTTACAGCATACCTGAGCCACCTTCTGTAACTTCATAATTAACCAATGAGCTAGACCAGATGTGCTGGGGGTTCAAGTCCAGGCCTCGTCAACCCATACGATACATTGTATATGGATATTTTGACAATGTAATTTTTAATTATAGGTTAAAAAAATGATAAAACACAAAAATAATGATCATAAAAAAAATTAAAAAATAAATATATTATATATAGAACATTTGCAATAATAACATGAAGATCCTGCGGGTTGATTAAAGTGCACAGATGATGCTTTTTGGGGTTCCAAGTGGACCCCACTTACAGTAGTATGGTTAGGTTACAGTGCCTTGCATAAATATTTAATCCTTAAGATCCCTTTAAATCTTTCTACATTTTTGTTTTGACTTTCACGGAATTCACGGATCAGTGAATTTTGATTTCGGCACAGGTTTCACCCCGGCCGCCTTTTCTGTCACAACACAACATTTTACCCAGGCTCTATGGACGGAACCTCAGTGCCTGAGTATGGAGCACTGGCCGGGACACGAACTCAGACCTTAGCTACAAATGCCTGAAAATAAAACTTTATTCGGATAATATCACTCATTCATCCTCCCACAGGGAGCTGGAGCCTATGGCATTGGACTTGGGGTACATCCTGGATCAGGTCCACATGAGCACACAAACCCTCACTACAGAGAATTTGGAAGGGCCAATTAGCTTACCCTGCATGTATTTGGAGTGTGGGAGGAAACCGGAGTACCTGGAGGAAACCCACCAAGCCCACGCAGATCTGAGGTGGGAATCAAACCCTTAAACCTAGGGGTGCGATGCCACAGTGCTAACCACCACACCACTGTGCCACCTCTAGAAAAGTTCACATTATCCAAAATATGGAAAATGGGGGCATTGGTCGCGGAGGGGATATGATTACATTTGCGTGGTGTGAGGAAGTATCGTCTCCTTTCGTGGTAAAATCCTAAATTAGTTCAAGTACACTTAATGCTTATGATGGTTTTTACACTGAAAAAAAAAGTACAAATAATGCATTAATTTCTGCCACACACGCACATAGCTGTTAAAAAACTAGCTGTTTTTTAATGCCATATTTTAAATTAATTAATAAATCCCTTATGGGTCTGAGGTCTTTCTGAAGACCTTCAGTGATTCAGCGCTTTTTTTTTTTTTTTTTTTTAATTTGTGTAATTTCAAATCTTTACCAATATAAAGTAATAGCTAATACATTTTCCTTTATTTATGTAGAGCACAAACTGGGCTTTCAGAATGTTACTGATGTAAATATGATGTAAATATGTTAGATTCATGTGTGACATGAAAGTCTTGGGTGTGTCTTTTATTTGGGGTAAAGTGACTGATGTGCCCAACTTTTTCCAGCAGAGCCTCTGTTTCACTGAATAATCCACGACGTCTCATGCATATGTAAGACCCATTGACACCAGGCTCAGGTAACATCAGGTTTCAACAGGACTCCTACTGATGTGTCAGCTGTTCACATCTACACAAAAACAGGACTTCTTTTGAGTGGAACAAGAAATGAAGCATGGTTTCTCAAACATTCATTAAAATGCACACACGAAAAAAAAAACTACACTGATAAAATAATTTATAGTATATTACGATTGAAATAAAGTGGCTCACATCGGAACGCTGTAGTTTTACTGCACCATACTTCTTACTTGAGTAGATTTGTGAAGAAACGCTACTCTTACTCCGCTACATTTGGTTACATTCGACTTGTTACTTTTCTTACCATTACCAGCCGGTAGATCTACCACATGACTGTTTCACCAACAATAATCACATGATTCCATTTCATAACGTCTGGTCTGATGACCAATCAGACGCAGTTACAATAACACACATGACTACACACAAACTGGCGGCATAGCGGGAAAAAATCTTCAGCTGTAGTGAATGAAAACACAAAATTATCAGAGACGTCTGGCTACAACAGAAGAGGATGAACACCGCTGGCCTCATATACAAAGCATGTTTCACTTACACGCAGCGCAAAAGAAGAGCTTCATACTGCGGTGTCAGAACAGACACTTCAGCATATAAAAACTTGACTTCTAACCTGTCGTGGTTAGTTTAGCTGTTTCATTAAAATGCTGCAATGTTAGCGCATATAATTGTTATGATTATATATACCGTGTATGTGAGTCTATATTATATACACTCACCTAAAGGATTATTAGGAACACCATACTAATACGGTGCTTGACCCCCTTTCGCCTTCAGAACTGCCTTAATTCTACGTGGCATTGATTCAACAAGGTGCTGAAAGCATTCTTTAG
>JAQQZT010000013.1:11089807-11106281 GCA_030068275.1 Clarias platycephalus | reverse complement strand
AGCTCTGTGCACCCAAGTACCACGAGCTAATGGCTTTCAAAAACTCGCCGTCTAATTTGAAAAAGCATATTGAGGTACAGTAGGTTGGAACAACAGGTTTTTCTTTTTTTATGAGGTGTTAGTGCAGTATATAGGCCTGTGGCACAGCCTAAGCTTTCATCCTTAATGCTTTTTTCCCCCTCATGTTACTTTTACTTTTATACTTTAAGTAGTTTTGAAAACAGTACTTTTACACTTTTACAAGAGTTGATACTTCAAGTTCTAAAGAAGTCTTTTTAAACCCTAGTATCTATACTCCTACTCAAGTATTGAATGTGAATACTTTTGACACCACTGAATGTATGACTTTTGTACAGTATATTGCTGTATGCAGTAATAGATATTAATAATATTCTAAACTTTTATTAAATGCATGTTTAAAATAAAAGTACCCATGGTTATATGAAGACTTTTATAGTTAACCTATTGGGACCTGTTTAAATACTGGACGGTGTTTTTGATCATACTGTATGTATCATATTAGAAATGTGTGCAATTTATTTCTTTTATTTATTTTGCTTATATCTCTGATTGCGTTATAGTACAGTTGACAGCAAAGTAAAACAAACAAACAAACAAACAAACAAACAAAAACCCGGACTTTTATTTTGTAGTTTGCATTTTCTATCTACGTCTTTCTTTCTTTATTTGCTTACAAAAATCAAGTGCTTGCAAGGCCGGACTGGGACACAATTTCAGGCCAGGAAATCCCACACCAACCCAGGCCATCCCATAAATAAATTTAGAAATCACACACAACCTTGGTTTTCCCCTAAAATACCTGTCACACACAGAACTGTCTAGACAAACCACTTTTGTATATTCAAACCCTGGCTAAATCTGATGCGTGGTTACTGCACCAGAGCTAACGCTAGGTAAGGCTAGCCTAATGCTAGGCTAAGCTAACGCTCCACCTTCATTTGAAACAAAGGTTTTTTAAAACTCACAAATGGGCAGATATCATTTTCTAAAATGTTAAAATTAAAACAATTATGACAAAAGTATTTTTTTTTTGCTGAATCAGACAGAAAAATCAGATTTGACGCATTGTTTCTCATGCCTGTGCTATAGCTCCTGTCTCCCTGCTCTCTTATGTGATTTTTTTGCCTGCTACAATACTTATGTAACTTTACAATAAATAATAATTATGTCTTTTAGTATATATTATTTTAAGTGACCATAGTAGGGGAGCTACATTTAATATCTGCTAGCAGTTCAATACATGCAAAGAAAAAAAAACTACAGTAATTTACATATGAAACTGACCTGCATTTGAAGCCCTGAGAAAATTTGCAACATTTTGCTTCTTTTTTTTGCGTGCCCCCATCCTAACGTCGCATTTCTCTCCTAACCATTTAAACGCTTTGCTGCTTTGGAGACGTGTGGAGTGGATGCCAGTCAAAACTATCAGAATCAGATTATGATCAGATTAATATTGCTATTATTATATATACTGTATACTGTAACTTTACCATGTTAATTAATGCAGGTTTACTAAGTAACCTAAGTTATGAAGATATCTCTACACACAGCCTATTTCCAGTTTATGTTCAGGGCTGACAACGTTAATGAGCATTGTGCTGACTGTTTCATTGTGCAGTTGCTTCCAATATTCCATATTTGCGTGTACTGTACTGTAAGTTAAGCTCATACTGTACACTGCTGGCTCCACGAGGCTCAGAACTTCATGTGCCTCGGAAAGTTCGCATTTCAGCCTGGGGTTTCACCTGGACGAGCGATGCAGGCTAGCCATGCTGCAACTGTTAATAACGATGACACGTACCATGTACTGTATAAATCATTTAAAAAACAAAACAAAAAAATGCAATTAGTAAGCAGTTTGACCTTGTGCCTTTACTTGAACTAGTCTTCCTTGCACTATTATTCTCTTTGATACTACAGTACAACTCTCTGCTGTATGTGTGTGTGAGAGATAGAGAAAAGAGGAAAGAGATTATCTCTACATTGTCATTAGTATGCCTTTAATGTGGCGTGAAGTAAATGACTCGAGGGTCCGATGGTGGAACAATCCAATCCGAACTGTTTCAGAGGGCGCGTTAACAGCGAAAAATGCCGATACCTCCGAGATACAGATTACCCTTTTAGCAATTCCCTCGGCGCGCAGATCAGCAATTTAACCATCGTTAGACAATATCGTTTTCTAATCAGCTATTATTCATCAGTAAAGTGGAAAAGATCACACAACATAAGGAACGATATCGATGTTACAGTAGATTTTGAGATATTTGAGATTTGAGATTTTTTCCGTATCGATGTTACAGTATGTATTTTTATTTCAGGTCCACCGCAGCACTTGCGCGTAAACCTGTCGTCCTCATCCGTCTATCCTTTTGTTGCTCTGCAGGGGACAAAATCCGAGTCCGTCAGCAGTCTGAGTAATGGGTCTCCTGGTGCAGCTCCGGCTTCTGCTCTGGAAGAACTTCACTTTGCGCAAGAGACAGAAGGTACGCACGCACACGCCATCACAGCTCCCAACTGGTGTAGAATGAGGTGTTGTTTTTGAACGTCAGGTGGCATTTCCTGGCCTGAAACAGCTGTAGGTGCGAGAGACAGAGAGAGAGAGAGAGAGAGAGAGAGAGAGAGAGAGAGAGAGAGAAGATGTCACCTGTCTCCTGAGAAGGAGGAGGAATGGTGTCACCTTCACACGCACATACACACGCATGCACAATTACATTCCGTCATACTCTTCACGTACACTCAATGCATTCATACAGGGTCTAAAAGCACGCATTGGCACACTTTGGCACATTGGCACACTACCTGTTTTTCCCAAATGTACACATATATACACAAGCATGTTTACACCCACATACCACACACATAATACAGGCACACTGCCACGTCTTTGTTGCCATGACAATTCATAATTCTGTTCCAGTGTTATTGTCTAATAAGGTCGAAATTATGCTATTATGCTCCCAAGTGGTGCGAAAGAAAAAGCGTGAGTTTGAACTCGGAAGAAATACGCTTACCATCTGCTGCTGTGAGCCAAAGGAGCTAAACTGGCTGTACTCTCTGGGTGGATGGATCGGTATACCCTCTCTCCTGTCAATCACACTGACTCTAGCGAATCGTGGGCATCTGTGAGCTCATGTGTGTGGACAAAGGTACTGTAGATAGCCTTCTCCTCTGAGTGTGTTATACTGTAGCATCTTGTGAGGGAGCATGAGGAGCAGTTTGAAAAGACTGTCTCGGAGGAAGCAGTGATAGACTTCACACTTTCGTCCCTAGTGGGTAGCCTTTGCGTTATAGGGAAGAACTGGCTGGTGGGTTGGGAAAGCCAGGTGAGCAAATATTGGGGGGGAAGGGGAGGTGTCTTGAGAGGACTGAATTGCCTCAAGAGGCCTTTATGTGTGAAACATGATCTCACAAGGGGGAAAAAAGAAATATGTCAATATATAAGGACACATTGCTTCCATAATTCAAATACAGTTTCAAAAAAAGGCATAGATGACTACTACTACTGAAGGGGCCCCTCTGTATTTATAGGCAGCACAGTAGTGCAGTGGGTATCACTGTGGCCTTGGTTCAAATCAGACCTTAGGTCTGTGCATGAAGTTTGCATATTTTCCCCATGCTCTGTTGATTTGCACCGTCTAGGGTGTACGCCACCTCATGCCCAAGTTTCCTGGTTTAGGCTCCAGGCAACCCTGTACAGAATAAGTGGTACATCCTAAGGAAATATACCATCCTATTATATATATACAGTAAGAAGTGTATATAAGAATATGTATATGCAAAGTCTACCAAATAAATGTATACATACTTAATGAAAATAAAAATATTATGATATGATAATGTTAATAATATTATATTAATATTATATACTTTCATAATATTATCTAATATATATAATTATAACATATAGCAATAATTTTAGTATTAAAATATTCATACAAGTTTTCCTTTTCCTGAAGTGTGTACACATTTTTTTGTCTGACTCTGTATATATTATATACAAATTATGAATTTTGTTTGCTTTCATCCCAACCCCAGGACCTAACCCTAACCTTACCGTAACTTAATATTCAAGTTTTACGAATAGTCAATTCAAGTCTTATATTCCCAGCAATTTCCTAGTGCACTTTCAACCAACTTCAGAAAAAGAAACTATTCCGTACATTGTTTATTCAACTCCAGCCTATGAAAAAAAAAAACAAGCTATTGTCTTGTTGAAAGTGCTGGAAGATGATGTTTTCGGTGTTGGTGTTGGTCTTTTTTTCTTTCCCTTTGTGTCAATGTCTTTTCTGACAAAGAAGAACAGAAGGACTCAGTGTGCACTCTGGAGATCCGTTGATCACGTAAGCCCGTTCTGAGCGCCGGCTCTACGGGGAGTCAGGTTGTTTGTGTTCTTAATGGGCTGCTCAGAAGCTGTGCAGAAGAGAATGAGAGAGAAAGGACAGCTCGACACACAAGGACAACCTCCATGGTATTTTGTTTTGTTCAGTGCTTGAACTAAGTGGTGTGTTGTAAATGTTGTACACGCCAGTCTTTTGCATGCATCAAGGGTTGTAAAACAGAAAGAAACTGGTTTAAATCGGCATGTCTGTTATTTAGGGGAATCTAGGAAACATGCTCATAATTACAGCCAATGGAGGAGACGTATGCATATCCAGAACTGAGAAAACTAACTGTGGGTCAAAATTGAAAGTATATAACAGAACAAAAACAAGGTTCAGAAATGCATAATGATATTAGCAAGACTTTGCAACAAGACTAGAACACATCAGGATCTAAGAGGACAAACGTTTTAAAGGGTTGAACAAAACTTGAAGCGAATGTGAGAGCCTGTAGTAAAAAGTGGCGTTTATGGGGCATTGTTAACTGCGTCATCGCGGGGGGATCACATTCCGTGTACAGATTGTGCCCACACTTGTCATGGTTCGCGGTGGCTCCCGCCATGGTCCAGGCGGCTGTTTGAAATGGCTCCTATTGTAGTATCTCCATTAACATCAATCAGCCATAGCATTTTGACCCCCTGCCTATTAAATCAGTGTGTGGGTCCATCTTAAGCCTCTAAAACCTCCCTGACCTGTCAAGACATGGACACCACTAGACCTCTGAAGGTGTGCTGTGGAATCTGGCGCCAGCCCGTCAGCAGCAGATACTATACTGTAAGTTCTGTAAGTTGCAAGCTACTACCTCCACTTGTTTTTCCAGCACATTTCCATGCTCAATTGGATTGAGATCTGGAGAATTTAAAGGCCTGGTCAACAACTCACTCAACAACATGTACGTTAAATATTACAGTACATTTGTCACATACACTATATGAACAAAGGTATTTGGACAAACCTTCAACAGCACTGTATCCAAATACATATACTTCAATATGGAGTTGGTCCATCTTTGGCAGCTATAACAGCTTCCATTTTTTTCTTGGAAGGCTCTCCACAAGTGTTCCTGTGGAAATTTGTGCCAATTCATTCTGTAGAGCAGGCACTGACGTTGGACAAGAAGGTCTGGCTCACAATTTCCATTCCAGTTCATCCCAAAGGTGCTCGATGAGGTTGAAGTCAGGGAACTCATCAACCGAACCAAACTCATCAAGCCATGTCTTTATAGTCCTCGATTTGTGCACTGGAGAACAGTCATGTTGGAATAGAAAAGAGCCTTCCCCAAACTGTTGCTACAAAGTTGAAAGCAGAGCATTGTCCAAGATGTCTTGGTATGTACTGTAGAAGCATAAGGGATCTGATTTAAACTGAAATCAATAAATAACAGGTTTGGCCCAATACCATACAGTATGGTGTATCTACAGTACATATCCCAGTTATGAAGCTGGGGTCAGAGTGTTGGGTCAGCCAGGATATAGTGCACCTGGAGCACTCAAGGTCGCAACACTGGCAAATTGGCAATGCTTGGAATTGAACTAGGGCTTTAACCATTTGAGCCACCACTCCTCAATCATGCTCCATCAGATTATACTGTCTCCATGAACATGTCCTCTACTTGGTCAGCAACAATATTTCGGCATCACACTGCCTTTGCCGGCTTGCCTTCTTCTCATCGTATTGTCTACTTCCTATAGAGTTGCTCTGACCCAGTCTCCAAGCCATCAGAATCTGATCTCTGTCAAAGTTGCTCAGATCCTTACGCTTGCCCATTTTTCCTGCTTCCAACACATCATCTTCAGGGGCAAAATGTTTACTTGCTGGCTAAAATATCCCACTCACTTCCAAATGCCACTGTACAGAGATAATCAATGTTATTCACGTTACCTCTCAGTGGTCATGATGTTATGATTGATCTGTAAATATCTGCATTAAACCTACTATCTGTTTATTCCAAACGATGTATTCATATTCAGTTCCATTGCAAGTCTTCATCATTAAGGATTCAGGGTTGACAGCAGATTATAGACCCTGTTAGCACTTTAAGGATGTTTAGCAGAGCCAGTTCTCAAGAGCTGTATCATTATCTTCGCCATCTAGTCTTAGCTGCTCATCTGCCTCTGTTTCCCACCTGGCTAATGCAATCCTAATGATGTACAGTGGGCCACGGCAGGGTGCAGTGCTAATATTTGCTGATGTTAGCATCAGTCATCAGTTGAGAAATGTGTGTGTGTGTGTGTGTGTGTCTGTGTCTGTGTGCGCGCTGTCTAGGCTATTAGGTAAAGATTTGCATTAGCGTATTTCTTAATGCCTGCATCTATTTCAACATAATCTATTAGCACAGTCCGCGATTTGGTTCGGAAATACAGAGCCGGACCGGAACAAGCAGGTGATCGTGAGTAATAAATTTGGATGTTCCCTCGTCTACAGTGGCTGCACACAAGCATATTTATTATTCAAGATAATTAATTTTACTCATGACATGAAAGTGGGAGATTTTCCTAAGAAAACTTATTTGTTGGAGTCCAGGAAAGACTGGATGATTTATGATATCTGTAAAGGATAAGCACCAAGATTAAAAACCCAATTAATAATTGTTGAAATGGTGACAGTTGCATTTACGGAAGGAGTCTCCAGTTTTAGTGCTTTGTTGCAGTCAGAGTTAAAGCAGGATTATTTAAAATTTTAAACATAGTGTAAATAGCTAAAAATAATAAATGTAGTAGACATCAGTAGATAAATCAATAAATACATTAATACTCTGAAGCATATATGTGTAAAAATGTAAAAAAAACAAAAAAAAACTGCACGTACGAGTGGCAGTCAAGTCAAACTTGGACTTCTGATAAACTTTCTTTTTAATAAAGATATGTAAATATGATTGGCATTTACAAAATGGCTTTAAGCACAGTACAGTGATGAGACTTTGCATCACGGTAAAACATTTGAACAGTGCATTTAAAAAAAGGAGAAATAAATGATCCCCCACCCTTTGTGCAGTCCTGCACCTCACTCCGAGCCATTTGTTTGAGCCATTACAGGAATTCCCGGGAGGCGAGCATTTTAGACGGCATTTCAAATTTTGCCATACTAAAAAAAAAACAATGATGGTATCCAAGCACTAGTAAAACAATGGGAAGTGCGTTATTAGTGAAGTTCAGCCAGCCCTCGTGTATGATGTATATGTTATCCCAGTTTAAAAAAATACAAAAAATTAAATAAAATCACTTTGAATTCCAGCACATTCTAATCCTACTGACTTTCATTACTATTTACGGAACAACTCACATGCTCTATTCCCTTCCTCTCTCTCAGCTATTGCTATGAAAATACTGAAATAATGAAAACCTTTCGCCAAAAAAAGTCACAAAATTATTTTTATCTGTGGAAAAAATCTTTAATGATGCCACGACATGAGATATCACTATTGACTGACTGAAGAGATGCACTAACCTCTAAACATCCTTCTGCTAAGACGGAAAGAATATGAACTAAATATAAAGAAAATTTTAAAATCCAAAAAAGACAATCCAGGGATACTTTCCCCCTTATAATCAATTAAATATCAATTTCAAGAAAAATATCAATTAATTTCCTATGACAGATGCAACAGAGAAATCTGTCCAAAAATAACAATGAAACTGAAGCAATAGTGACATGCTGTACAAAATGCATTTTTTTATCTTTAATTTTTTGTCTTCCATCAGTGATGAAGATATTTATTTACTGCTAGTGAAAGCAGTGCTGCCACTGATGTTGTCTTATCAAGTTCCTTCATCAAGTTTCCTACCAGCAGAATGAAGGAATATTTCATTTTAATGACAAGACATTTAACAGCAATAGACATTAACATCTGTTAGTGTTGCTAAATGTTGCCATGGCAACAGTGGTTTAAGGAGAACGTTGTAGAACTTATTTACTTTCTCTTAATATTGACTAAAGGTTAAACTCTCACCACCTAGAAACTTGAATATTGCCGAAGTATGACATCAACAGTACTGTATACTGTATACATAAGTCTTGACCCCCCCTTCTTTATATTTCGCGTCCAAAGTGACAGAATTCCGTAGTATTTTTAATGCAGTTTTAAAGAATAGTTCTCCTGTGCTGAGGAACTTTTTCAGTTCAGTCAACCAGTATCAGAGAAATGTTATTTGTTTGTTAAACCACACAGTCACCTAGAAATCATTCACGCATACAGTAAAAACCTCTAATTTAAGGTGCATATGATCAGGCCGGTGATTAGTATACTGCTGATGCTGAATGATGAGTGGGTGGAACAGACGAGAGGGGAAATGAGGTTGCTGCTGATTGTTAAATGAATTTTTTTTTTTTTTTATATTATTGGTATGTAATTAGTAATAGTAACATTTGTTTCCATTCCTTTGATTGAAGTTCATATTATTTAATTTGAAGAAATTAGGAGTGGCTCAAGCCTTTTGCACAGTACTGTAAATTCCACAGTTCATTAAGTTATAGGGTGTTTTATCAGTGGCAACTTGTTGATAGGATAAATTTATTGTTGATAAGTTTCCCATTCTCGACAGCGAAACTCGTTGCTTTCAAAGATCAGCAATTAAAAAAGGTCAACTCTTTGACATAAGCTGATGTTCCATTGATTTGGCCACATCTTGATGTTGCATGGGGTAGTGGGTTTACTAAGTAAAACCATTTAACTTGATATCATTAATATTGCATATTAATTGTGGTCAGTGTTATGACCCGAATGGCAATTGCACTAAGGACTAATAGAGGGCAAGAATCAAGCTGCCCCACGTTCAGGGAAGGAGCAGTGGTCAGTTAAAAACAGTTAATGACAGTGTTGACACACTAGTCTACCTTAAAACACTGTGCAGCTGTGAAGCTCTTGTTGTATAGCTAGAAAGAAAACTTTCTACCCTTATAGTATCCAAGTACTGGTGAAACGCTGGGGTAATTATATATATATAAAACAATAAAAATAGTCTCATAATTCACTTACTCACCATCTATACTGCTTTATCCTGTATACAGTGGGGGCCTAGATTCTATCCCAGGTGCACAAAGCGGGGGTACACCCTGGACAGACTGCCAATCCTTCACACTCATTCACACACTACGGGTAATTTGGGAACGCCAGTTAGCCTAATCTGCATGTCTTTGGACTGTCAGAGGAAACCGGAGCACCCGGAGGAAACCCACCAAGCACGGGAAGAACATGCAAACACCATGCACACAGACCAAAAGTGGGAATCGAACCCAGGACCTGAAGGTGCAAGGCGGCAGTGCTAAACACTAAGCCACGTGCCACCTTGTCTTATAACTGTGTTGTGTTATACTGCATAAAAAGTCCCGGTTTGACTTGAACACCTAGTGATACTTACTATCATTAATAAATAAATAAATACTTGGTAAATCATTGATGGTTTACAGTACAAAGAAAAATACATTTTAGATTGTGAAGCTAGTCATTTCCTGTATGACGAACTAAATAGAATTTCTTACAGTATATTGACACAAATCTGGTCTGGTTAAAAAAAA
Source organism: Clarias platycephalus (assembly GCA_030068275.1). Classification (NCBI taxonomy): domain Eukaryota; kingdom Metazoa; phylum Chordata; class Actinopteri; order Siluriformes; family Clariidae; genus Clarias; species Clarias platycephalus. Next base: position 11,096,367 of record JAQQZT010000013.1, on the reverse strand, counting down.
ATCAAAAGTGGTTAAAGTAATCATACATGAAATACAATAAATAAACTGTTTAAGCTTTGCTTGGTTTTTGCTAGGCTTTGTGACTTAATTATGATCTGCGAGCAGTGGGAGGCAGCAATGTTAGCACTGGGAAATTTTCACAAATGCTCCACACCACATGGTGTTTGGAGTTAAAACATATCATATCTCCGACTTCATGCTGACACAGACAACCAGCTGGCAAAAATAACAAGGAATAAAGCTGTGTATTATGTGTCTGCTTAGTCTGAGCTTCCGGCAGTAACAACGAAAAAAAAAAAAATACTTTTAATAGATTTAGTCGAAACCTTTATTGCATTTTTTATATTTAATTTTTACCTTCTGTTATTGACTACACTGTAGATTTATAGGAATTACCTACCTTAACGTCTACAGAACTGTGTATGGTGTATTACTACTGTAGAAATAAATGTACAGTATTGGGATGTATCAAATACACAGTATCTTTCAGTATCTACAGTGTTGTACAGAGTATATACTGTATGCTGATCAGCCATAACATTATGACTACTGATCACAGGGCATGGGCACTCACCCAAGACTCACCCATGCCCGTGGGGATAAAAGTCCAGCTTTAAACTAATCAACTGGCTGACACAAGAGACGATGCGATTTTGCTCTAATTACCCCACGCATAAAATACATATACAAAATAAAATGCCTTTACAGTATAATAATGTATTGCAGATGTTGAAGGCTGAAAAAACAAAAAACTGTATTATAAATAGAAATAAATAAATAAATAGGATATTGTTTTATGGAAAAACATTTAGGTAAGTATTATCAATTAAAGTACTGGTAAATGTAGAGTAAAACTTTACTGCCTCACCTCAATATTACAGTCGAGGAGCAGTTCTAATTAATTATACAAAAAGGCCTTATAAATAGATCTACATCGGTTTACAACAGTTTATGACCATACTGTAGCAGTATGGGAAGGTCAGAAGGAATGCTAGATAATTTTCAATTATTTTGTAACAAGTTTTTATTCCAGTAAAACCATAGCAGCACAGTATAGTATAGTGTAAAAATAAACATAAAATAAAAATATACAGTATATATATTGTTGAAGTCAGAAACACACCAGGAGGTTCTTTATGTTGTATTATACTACTGTACATAGTTGAAGTCTTAGATGGTCAGTAGGTGTCGAATCATTTTCTGTCATTAAAATTACTGGCGAATTCTAATACAAGGGGCGTTCAAGTCAAACCAGGACTTTTTTGTGAATGAAGGTAGAAAAGCAATTAACGTTTACAAAAGACTTCAAGCAGAGTACGGTGATGAGATTCATAGCCGCAGTAAAACATTGGCAGTTAAACCAATAACAGTAAGTGATAACAGGACCAAGCAGGGAAGTTAGCTTGAGAGAAAAGAAAAAAAGGAGGGAAAAAAATGTCATAGCAATATTAATGTAGTATTGTGGGTTTTTACTGTAGGTTGCAAATTATAATAATTATATTATATTTATATTGTAGTATATTTATAATAATTATATATGCTAACAAATTACCTTTCCGTTTAAGTAAGAGTACAAAAGTACTCATGTTCAAATTTATTCACGTATCAATGTGTAAATGCATCAGTGATGAAGATATTTATTTACTGCTAGTGAAAGCAGTGCTGCCACTGATGTTGTCTTATCAAGTTCCTTCATCAAGTTTCCTACCAGCAGAATGAAGGAATATTTCATTTTAATGACAAGACATTTAACAGCAATAGACATTAACATCTGTTAGTGTTGCTAAATGTTGCCATGGCAACAGTGGTTTAAGGAGAACGTTGTAGAACTTATTTACTTTCTCTTAATATTGACTAAAGGTTAAACTCTCACCACCTAGAAACTTGAATATTGCCGAAGTATGACATCAACAGTACTGTATACTGTATACATAAGTCTTGACCCCCCCTTCTTTATATTTCGCGTCCAAAGTGACAGAATTCCGTAGTATTTTTAATGCAGTTTTAAAGAATAGTTCTCCTGTGCTGAGGAACTTTTTCAGTTCAGTCAACCAGTATCAGAGAAATGTTATTTGTTTGTTAAACCACACAGTCACCTAGAAATCATTCACGCATACAGTAAAAACCTCTAATTTAAGGTGCATATGATCAGGCCGGTGATTAGTATACTGCTGATGCTGAATGATGAGTGGGTGGAACAGACGAGAGGGGAAATGAGGTTGCTGCTGATTGTTAAATGAATTTTTTTTTTTTTTTATATTATTGGTATGTAATTAGTAATAGTAACATTTGTTTCCATTCCTTTGATTGAAGTTCATATTATTTAATTTGAAGAAATTAGGAGTGGCTCAAGCCTTTTGCACAGTACTGTAAATTCCACAGTTCATTAAGTTATAGGGTGTTTTATCAGTGGCAACTTGTTGATAGGATAAATTTATTGTTGATAAGTTTCCCATTCTCGACAGCGAAACTCGTTGCTTTCAAAGATCAGCAATTAAAAAAGGTCAACTCTTTGACATAAGCTGATGTTCCAATTGATTTGGCCACATCTTGATGGTCAGTAGGTGCCGAATCATTTTCTGTCATTAAAATTACTGGTAAATGCACTCTTTTGTCGCAAACTGCAACTGTTTCCATTTTTTATTTAAAACACCTGCTACACTGTTCCATGACTCATGGAGGGAAGGCAAATGAAGCATAATAGTCAGTAGGTGGCGATATTCTTGCTTCAAATACTATGCACCAGTGTGGTTATGTAACGCAGTGTCATGCCGAAAAGTAGAAATTAAAGACATTTGTGGTATGATGTAGTGGAGCAAAAGTAAAAAGTGACCTCTACTGAAAATACACAAAACTGAAAAAGCAAATAAACATGAATTATATACTTAAGTACATTAATTTGGCAAAGGTGCTTAGTTAGCTTCCACCGCTGGTGATAATGTTAAGCGAACATTATTAACATTACTTAATTATTAAAGTCATTCCATATTTTAAAGTCATTTAAATATGTTGGATGATGATGCAACGTAATTACAAGTATATGACAACATTATCTAATGTTCGGGTTCCTTTTGGGGAGCTAATTTCTTTTACCGGTCTTCCGTAACAGTACATTAGCGTAACTACAGTACATACAGTATTAAAAATTTTAGCATTGACAAATTGGTGTAATATAAAAAAGTTAAGTTAAAATCATTTAAAATTCAAATTCTCTCGTTTATTTCCCACAAGCACGTCCTGCAAAACTCTTTTTTTTTTCTTTTTTTTTATGAAGATTTTGTAGATGTCTATTGTAGAACTAAATATTTGTTCACAAGGTTTTTCCAGGAAGCTTTTGAGAGACGCACACAGCTTGATCTTGAAAAATCATAAAGTAGCCTCATGGATCACTGCTTGATTTTCATTTTATTTGTCAATTTTAGTCACTACACAGCAATCCATGTGTTATTATCTCTTATTTCCCTCAATCATAACACTAACAGGGTCTTTCTCCTGAGCGAATTATCGCATTCTAGTTTTTCATGTCTCATATTTTCTGTTCGATGAGTTTTTCCCCACCCCTGCCACTTTATTGAGAAATTTCCGCAGAATAGCCGCGCAGGTGGAGAGGTGAAGGGATTAGGGAGGAGAATAGAAGACAGGAGGGATGAAAGGAAGCTTTCACCAGCAGATGACAAAACACCACCAGTGAGAGGATGAAGAGCCTCGGAGCTTACAACTCCATTAGGCACTCCCGAGTGAGCCTTCGAAATCGAGCTTTATGTGATTTGGAAGAATTGTCGCTCCTTTCATCCTATTAAATCTGCCATTTTGTCAACAAGCCCAGCAGTATTTGTGTAAAGATTCTGCAAGTGTGCAGGAATGTTCATTTCCTAAGCTCGTACAACACACTACAGAGACGAGCAAATGTTTCGGATAAATCTTTTCTGCTGCTGATATAAATGTTACTGAATCGTGACATTTTTAAGACGCCTCGTACCATCCAGTGTTCCGAATCTGCACTTTGGTGAAACACATTATCGTTAATCCATTAATTTGGTAATAAAGCACAGTGGAACATGCTGTTGTAGAAAAAATAATGATGGAGTAGTGTGTGCAAGAGACAATGCGAGACGTAATTAGTCACACCACCACAGAACTGATTATCGTTCTTTAACTGCAAGTCCAGGTGTAACTTTCTTCCTGTTTATATATTTTGAAGGATATCATAATTTTGATCCCTTTATGATATAGTTTATTTAATAATATAGTTTAATGTTGTGCAGCAAAACACTACTACTACTACTACTACTACTACTACTACTACTACTAATAATAATAATAATAAAAGTACATAATAATAACAATAATAATAATAATAATAATAATAATAATAATAATAATAAAAGTACATAATAATAATAATAATAATAATAATAATAATAATAATAATAATAAAAGTACATAATAATAATAATAATAGTAATGATAATAATAATAATAATAATAATAATTATTATTATTATTATTATTATTATTATTATTATTATTATCATCATCTCCTTTTCAGGGTCTTTTTACTCTTGTGCTTACACTTGGAGATTTTTTTTTATGCAGCTTGTGCAATGAAATCCTAAAAGTAGCATTTTATTGTAAATTATAGAATGAATTCAATCCATGGTAATAAGCTATGACTTTTGACCTTTTGTATTTTTGTTGTGTTGTACACTTTCTGCTAAAGTCAACCTTGAATTTGCTGCCCTTTCAGTCCTCCCACATATTTCATACTTTGATTCAGCTATAAAATCTTCGGTAACGTTCAATGATAAATAGCGCAGAATGTAAATGTGCAAATAAAGAAGATCCTTTCATCCCTTATATTTTAAGGATTCCCGCATTGTCTTTTTTCATACTGAACCATGCCAAACATAAATAATAGATTTCACCGGGCAGGCAGGAGGTCAACCGCGACAGAGATGAATGGCTAGATCTTTGGGCAATCACCTCACGTTTGCATCTTGTTTACCAATTAACCCTCGGGCTGAAATGCAACTCTGCAAGGAACGTTTAAGAGGTGGAAGGGCCTATGTAGCAGCTTAATCACACCCATGAGGAGCATTTACAGGTGCAAAGGTTGTAGTCGGTCTCGGGAACAAAAAGCTAAATTGTAGTGTATTAGAACGTTTTACATGGAGAATGTTCCATGCTGTTGCTTATGCGCATTTATGAAAATGCGTGAATGGTTAGTGGTTTCAGAAAATCCTTTCCAAGGCTGCAGGAAAAAAAAAAGAAAAAGGAATGGGGATTGCTTATTCATTTTCTTCTTCTTATAATTATTAACTAATAACAGCAATTATTAAGATTAATTAATAACATCAGTACCACTAGTACTACCACCACCACTAATAATAATAATAATAATAATAATAATAATAATAATAATAATAATAATAATAATAGCTTTAACATAATCTGTGACAGACAACATAGGGTGGAATTGCTATTACAAACTTAAATTGCTTTTTTTAAATGATTTTTTATTTTATTTTAGCAGTTGTCGTTAGTCTTTTGGCTTCTCCCATCGAGGGGAGGTTTTTTTCTGGATGCCTTTCCTAATACACCCCTCTCATTTTATCCGGCACTGCATCCAATGGCTGGGGTTTTTATATAATTTATTCCACCACATTTTAACATTAATATAATCATTAATTTCATGTTAATTTTATAGTTATTCTCTTGTTTAATTAATGTTCAGAATATCCATAAAAATGTGCTTTCGGTTATACTTAGTGTTATTATTATTATTATTATTATTATTATTATTATTATGTTTACTCCAAAAGCTATACAATATTTTTTATGTTAGGTCAACCAATGTGGTTCCAGCAGACAGGTTATACTCCAGACATTCATTTGGGGGACTTGACTCATTCATGAATTTAGTCCCTACAGATGTTCCCTAAAGGTCCTATCTTGGTTCTGGACACTGTCGTGTTCCAAATCAAACATAACTGTAACCTTCAGGGAACTCTTCCCTCTTGCTCTCAAAGGCAAAACGTGTTCACCCTATCATCTGGAGATTTACTTTCGAATCCTGAGTAGTACCGCAGCTATCCACAGAAAAAAGAGGCACTAAATACATATGAGAATATGGAAAAAATAATAATAATAACACAAGGACGAGCTCTTGCTATGTATATTTTTGGTCCTGAATATGTCTCGTGTTAATGTCCTGGGAACGCTATGTATAATAATTTTATTATGTAATAATAATAATAATAATAATAATAATAATAATAATAATAAAAGAAAAGTTTTCTTTCATAGATTGGAGGACCAGAAACCAGACATCATGCATGAATTTAATCAAACTTTGCCAGTTCTTCTGTATTTGCCTGAAGTTGAACCTGTGCCATAAATTCAATTCAATTCAATAAAATTTTATTTGTATAGCGCTTTTAACAATTGTCATTGTCGCAAAGCAGCTTCACACAATCAAAACATTTATTTAAGTTTGTATGGAATGTGAATGTGTATGAATCAGAATGATCAGATTGTCCCTGGTGAGCAAGCCGAGGGCG
>JAQQZT010000013.1:11066636-11082088 GCA_030068275.1 Clarias platycephalus | reverse complement strand
GAGGAAACCCACCAAGTACAGGGAGAACATGCAAACTCCATGCACACAGAGACGGGAATCGAGCCTGGCCGGGAATCGAACCCGGACCCCTGGAGGGGCAAGGTGACAGTGCTAACCAGTACACCACCGTGCCGCCCATGGATGGACCAATCAAAAAAAAATTGTCTGTGTGCGACTGAGTTTGCATGTTCTCCCTTATGCTCGTTTCCGCCGGCTACTCCGGTTTCCTCCCACGGTCCAAAAACATGCAGATTAGGTTCATTGTCCCAAATTTCTCATAGTGTGTATGTATCCTGCGATGGATTGTCACCTGCTTGGCCTTATATGTAGTAAAATCTTCAGTGTTGAATTAACACCCTAAGTTCATACAGGTTCAGTTGGAATCTAATGATCTCCGAAAGTGTTAAATCAACACTGGAGATTTTGATGGGTAGATTCTTTAAAAAAAAAAAAAATAGAAGAACGATGCCAACCTGTGGAAAAACTCAAGATGAGTAAATACTTATGCAAAGTAAATGTCATCCCCATGAGAATAATAATTCTGGCACGACGCACACACGCAAGCTAATTTATGGACCCGATTTTTTCGAATCTGGAGTGTCAGGCAATATATCCCCGTGTTGTGTATTGTGTTCGTTAGGCTAATTCTGTCTAATGACATTCAAATTTCTCAGAGACCTCATTTGCAGATGGGCGGAAGAGGGCCGCATTGTTGGCCGGCAGGTAAGCACTCGACGTGCATTTGCATTTTCGAGATCGCGGGCTGGTAATTTACAAGATTAAATTTATCAGGAGCTCTGAGGACGCATAATTAACGAGCGAAGGTGTCAGAGATGGGGTGATAGCGGGCAGGCAGGACAACCTGTGAAAGGATTTGGCCGAGGGACGTGCAGAGAGGTTAGGATGTGACCGATCAAGATGTAAGGAAATGCTGCGGTGATGCTGCAGCAGTTTGTGCGGATGATGAAAGCACAAGGTGACGACATTAATCTCGCTTCAAACAGGGTTCAGATTGAGGCCACTTAGCGTGAGTGGATGTGTGTGTGTGTGAGAGAAAGATAGACAGAGAGAATATGTGTTGAGCTCATGCTTATCCTAGCTGATGGAAATCAAATGAAAATGGAGCCTGGGATATTATCATCCATAATGCAAACACTAATTACTTCAGCACCACTTCCAATAGATGCTTCCCCATCTGCTCTTTCTCTAATTACTGCTGCACCACGTGTTTGCACTTTAGCCAGGTGACATTTCAGAGCCGCCTTTTCATTTTCGGCGCCGAAATACTTTTATCTGCCGATATGACCAAGAGACACGTTCTGTATAGTTTGAATAAAGTATAACAAAAGTGGATCAAGCTTGACCATGCACCTAATTAACAAAATGAAGGTCGGGATGGGCAGTATTCGCAGAGCTGGACACCTACACCTACATACACATGAATAATATTAACCTATTGTGGCGGGCAAAAGTGTTAAAACACCATATGCCATGTATTATATTTCTTGGTGTGCACAAAACAGATGATGTCACCAATTAGTTCGAGTCTATATAGAAGAAGGGTTGTGCTAATTTGAATGCAGTTAGTTAATGAATGAACCAAACGTGTGTCCCTCGCAGGGGACACACACACTCCAAGCAAATTTGGGAACGCCAATTAGCCTAATCTTCATGACTTTGGACTATGGGAGGAATCCGGAGTACCCGGAAGAAAGCCACCAAGCACGGGGAGAACATGCAAACGCCATGGACACAGAGACGCAAATCAAACCATGCCTGGGAATCGAACCCTGACCTTGGAGGTGCAAGGTGACAATGCTAACCACTACACCACTGTGCCGTTGCATTAAATAAATTTTTTTTCTCATTATCTATAAATAATTGTCATTATTTATAAAAAAAAGAAAATTGCATGTCACTACAACATCTAATTGTACTTTTGTCTCAGTACGTTTTACTACTTTAAGGCTAACAGGCATTGTTCATTGTAAGGATTGCTTGAAATTAAATGCCTAGCTGATTAAATAGGAACTAAGAATGACATATTGTAGGAATTTGTCTCCATAAGGAAAAATAGCACAAGGTTCTAATAGAGCCGTAATCAGATTCGTATTCGAGTTAAAATACATGCTCAGCATGACCTTGGCTTTTATACTGTCTGAATAATACATCTAATCATCTACATAAGCTTTGTACGATTTTCTTTCAATGAACAAAAAAATGGTACACCTGCATAAATCACTCTGACTTCCATACTGTATACATTTGTGAAATAAATCAGCTAATCGTTACAAAATAATTAATATTGTGACATTTTATTCCCTTCAATGCATTTTTTTTGATGGCCAACTGGCACATAAGGTGACATAACCCTTACATAAGACCATCATGCCTTGAATGTTGAAGTTTGCATGTTCTCCCCGTGCACTGTGGGTTTTCTCCGGGTACTCCGGTTTCCTTCCACAGTCTAAAGACAATCAGATTAGCCTAATTGACATTCCCAAATTGCCTGTAATCTGGGAATGCACATGTGAATATTGACTGTACCATGGTGGCAAAATGGAAATAAATATAATGGTTATCACCATTGATCTCCACAGTCCCTAGTTGGACTACAGAAGTTCCTAGAAAGATGGATGAATGGAAGACCATCATGAGACCTGGTGTTTTGATGTTAAGAATATAACTTCATGACAGCTCACTTCCTTAATTGTTAAAGTTATATGATGACAGGGTGACCTAATCTGCTGTGAGTGCTTATAGCAATGCCAGGCACTGTAATGACAGTCATGTATATTTTCTCTGACCTTTAACTCACTCTGACATTCTAGTGAAAGAATTTTATGATGTTCCTAACCACCTTGAGGAGTGACACATAACACAATAAGAATCGATGCCAATTTATACAATATGCCATCCTATAAGCGTTATGCCAACCATAAGGAAAAAAGAGCACAAGGGATGTTACAACACAAAGTTAAAGCGCAGCATTAATAGAGTAGTATTAATGTCTACTGTAGGTATTTGCAGTACTTACCAACTACATACTGTAAGCTCAAAAAGAAAAGCAAACATATATTAAGGCGTATAACTTTGTGGTCTGGCTTCGTGACCAACCACTGATAGAACGTGAGATCCTCCACTGTGGACACAGCAGAATAAAACTCTTCCTTCTGGAGAGGAACCAACTAATGTGGGGAGGCAGTGGACACCTACAGTATCCCATCATCACTGACCCACTGAAGTAGGGTCCTCTGAGGTAATACTGTATTTCCACCCCTCATCCCCGTACGGGATGTCACTTAAGAATACGATTCAGTTATTTGTCACATGTACCTTACAGCATAGTGACATGATTATTTTTTTTACATAGCCCAGCTCAGAAACTGGGGTCAGAGTACAGGGTCAGCCAGGATCCAGTGCTCCTGGAGCAGAGTAGCAGTCGCAAGTTGGTAGTGCTGGGGCTTGCACTCTCGACCTTCCAATGTGAAACCCATTAACCTACAGTCTTACCCTGTATGAGCCACCACTTTCCTAAATTTGTTACTTTGTCTCCCTGCTCCACCTCTCCCTAAATTGCACTTGTTACGCTGTCTCCCTGCCTCATTATGCCATCCTGCTCTATACTCCACTGGGAATGTCGCACTACCTCCTTGCTCCATTGAGGGCACCACCTCCACCCCCCACTATCCACCGAACATTGGTCTGTCTCCTTCCCCTACTGTATCTTGCTTTGCAGATAACGTCCCCACCCACTTTGACCAAAAGGAGAGCATCACTCCTTGCCCTCTGGCTCCACTCAGAACTTCGTTCCATTCTCTTGCTTTGTTGTGGATGCCTCTTTTTGGTCCACCTTGGGCTCCCTTGGATGTCATGCCTCCCCTTATTAATTTGTGGTAGAATGTGCCACCTCAGTGCTTTATGGAGGTCATCGCATTCTACTGTATGTTAAGAGTAGCGCTCCTAAAAGGACATTGTTGGCCAAAGGGCTTTTTTCGACGTAGGAACATTTACCATGAACGCCAAGGACTCCCTTTTGACTGCGTTTAACACGCCAGGAGATGAGTGTTAACATGTTTTCATGCTTTAAGTGTTTTGCTTTTATGTTTGCACTTGAATAAGATGTTATCTGCTCTTGTATCTGCCTTCGCCTCCAATCGCAGACACCCATGAACAGTTACCAATATTTCTTCAAGCTTAATAAGGGTAGGATTTTGTAGGAGAATGTGCTTTGTGTGTGTGTGTGTGTGTGTGTGTGTGTGTGTGTGTGTGTGTGTGTGTGTGTGTTCGGAGATAGCTGTGGGAGGTTGAATCTGTGTATTTCATTACAGCAGAACAACTCTTTAAGGACCAACATGTGTTTAATAAGGCTCAGCATCTCCCACAATGACCATCTGAATATTATCATCCTCCCACTCGCTACACACCCACACACACACACACAAGCACGCAGCTTAACAAAAATCTAATACACACCTCCAATTTTATATTAGAAGGCACACCAATAAGATGATAATAAAAGACAGCCCCTGTGGTAGGAAAATATTAACATTGCTTCAAGCATGGTTGATTACGTTCATACGTGGAAGATTCGGTTAGCCGCTAATTAGCAACCACTTACAAGCCTTGAAATCTTCGTGAAAATAAGTTGCTAATGACTCTTGGCTTCAATTTCAGTTTGGTCTCATATTGCGGTTGAGACTATATTCGGGTTGTAACTGATGAATTTGATGAATTAAAACCACTTTTCATAAAAAGGTAATATTCGGTCTGTAATCTGTGTGTGTGTGTGTGTGTGTGTGTGTGTGTGTGTGTGTGTGTGTGTGTGTGTGTGTACACAGGTCGCTCAATACCTTTACGCAGTGTTCTGAGAGATAACGAGACGCTCTCCGAGTACCTGAAGAGCAACCTGTCAGTATCAAGTGCATCCGCCCAGAGGCTTCTGACTGTGAGACTCCAACTCAATCAGGTACAAACCTACTCTAGACCTCACAAAACTGTGCGCCATGGAACTTTGAACAGATCCGAGCAGACACTATGTGTATACACTACAGTATGTAGCTACTTTGTACTAGAATCTTGGAATTGTAATTCAAGTTGCTTAGATTTCTTAAGGACGAACTTCAGCAGCAGTAATCCTGTCAATGATGTACGTCAAGCCCCGAGTTCAAACCCCGCGCATCATTCCTCTTCAGATCGTTCACAACAACATAGCATTGAAAGGGCAGAAAATGTCAAGTCGTTCAGCGATCATATGACAGACTAAAGTGTGATAGTTGCGATGCTGAAGGAACGCGCGAGTCATGCTTCAGACGAGCCCTGTTGCAGTTTCACCGTGATGGACACGGCTGTCAATGTATGAACACTTGCAGCATCTCTTCAACTTTAACTACATCATTATTGGATGTGCTCAGGAATGTTCCATGTGTGCCCTTCCTGCAGTATTTTATAATAGATTTAGTTACAAATAATCCCCTACCACACTTATCCCAACATTTCATTAGTACTTGAATACTGTCATGCGACATGGTGGTCTACTGGTTAGCACTCTGGCCTCGCACCTCCAGGTTTAAGGGGTTGGATTTAGGCTTAGGTCCCTTGGGCTAGGCTTCAGGCTTCCGTCACCCTGATCAGACTGGCTGCTTCATCTCTGAAACACTGGCCTCCCAGGACTTCCTTTAATAGACCAAATGTGAAAATGGCTTGGAACCAGGTCAGGACTGTATGGGGGATGCGGCCCAGCCGAGTTCCTGTAATGTGCAAGTGGTGTTCGTTAAAGATTGTTTGTAAAGTTCCCACAAACAAATGTGCCTCTTCCACAAGTTGACCAAAATGTTACTGTAAATACAGTACGGCCTTCTTTAAACTATTTGCACCATTTAAATGTTTTACTCCGGCTACGAGTCTTATTAATACACTGTGCTTGAGACGTTAAATGCCGAATTTCAGTTTTCCACTTTCATCCAAATTTCAACAAAAGTCCCGGTTTCACTCGAACGTCCCCGTAGTTCTATTTCCACAGTCCGAAATTCGAATTTCAACCACACTGATCAGGCAGTTACTAACGATGAACAACTTAAACACTTGTTTGATTGACTCTTGATTTGTCATGCACCTAGAAAATAAACATAAATAAAACGTTATGACATCATGTACAGTGGTGGCATGGTGGCTTAGTGGTTAGCACTGTCGCCTTGCATCTCTAGGCTCTGGGTGGGATTCCTGTCTCTGTTTGCTTGTTCTCCCCGTCCCCCGAAAGTCCGAAAAGACTTAGTCAGCAGTTTAGGCTAATTGGTGTTCCCAAATTGCCCGTAGTGTGTCCTGCGACGAATTGGCACCCCATCTCCTGGGATAACCTCCAGGCCCCCCGCAACCCTGTATACAGGATAAAGCGGTATAGACGATGGGACAACAACATTAATGTCGGAAAGCATTAACCGAGAAAAAAATCTTCCAAATCCATGCTTGACAAAAGTGAGCTTGTACAATTCTAACAGTTACACACACCTTCTCTCCTGAGAGTCCAGCAGCGTAATTATTACTAGTAGCTGTAGACAAAGCTTTTTTCGTACAACAAGCACATCTTAAACCCTCGTATATACAGTAAAAATGTCTAATTGAAATAAGTTGAGAAATGCTTTTTTAAGATGATCATGCTTGTTAATGAGAAAAGACAGCTCCACCATTTACGTATATTTGTTAACAGACCAGATTTAGGTGTTTACTGTATGTCTATGTTGATATCTGACTGCAGTAAAACAGTAAAAATCTTCAGATTGACAAGTTTGTTTGCATGTGTGAGTGTGTGGGTTATATTTATAGATTATATTATAGTGTACTATATTCACACAGCTAGTCTCAACCAGACAATGTTTTACACTGAAATATAAGTATTGGCTTAAAATGGTCAAAAATGTAATGCCATCTAGGGCCAATATTACATTCATGTATAATTTCATATACTGTACTGTAATTGTGACAGTAGTATTGTCCACTTTAATTATGTCAGTTATGTTTTATCTTGATGTGCATGAATATAGTATTTTTTTTTCATATATTCTATCAACTGATTTTATTTTTCTTGCGTAAAGGCAAATGTTTAAAAAAAAAAACTCTTTTGACAGTAACATCAGCAATCTGACATTCTAATAGAATAATGTAGATTATAGTACCAGAAGATGTTTTCCTATAACTCCTTCCAGTTTTCAATTCTTGTTCAGGATTCATGCAAAAAAAACATTTTGTTTAAGATTTTAAGTAGTTTATGTCTAAGTTGTCGAAGGAGGGGTTCACAGGCATGTGGTAATCAGGGATGTTGGAAGGTGGGAGGTTCCCTCATACCAATGCAACCATTTCAAGTTATGATTGTATAGCTAAACATCTGGATCACTGGATCCCAGTCTAAGCAGGTGCATACTGTAATCTGACTCTAAACAGACCCAGACTCTGGATACAGCCCTATATGAATTTTCACACCAAAGATCAGGCTGGTTTTTGTTAAGTCAACCTTTCATCCCGTCTCTGCGTAGTTACCTGCTCTCTCACGCCAGACGGACTTGCGCTCCACACTGTGTAACTCCTCTGTCGACCGTTTCCTGGAGTTTAACTCGACAGGTCAGAAGCAGGAGTTCCAGAACTTCACGTGCTCCCTGACGCCCAATCAGCTCCTTCAGACCAGAGCGGTTCTCCTGCAAAATCTGGACAACAGGAAGCTCATGGCTGCTGTAAGTAAAGCTCATTCCTTATATCACATTTGTGCAGAATACAGGTTATGTGCGTGGGGGAAAGAAGATTTTTCTTTTTGACAAAGACCTTTACAACAAAGAACTTGTGTATAATGAGTCATACAGGGACTTATAATAAATCCGTGAGCATTAAGCTCACTTAACAGATGAAGATGTGTCAAAATGAAGCTTTAAATAAACTTGGTGCTTTTTAAGAGAAAAATGATTCGTGGACCAAAATCAAATTTGTTTTTCTAGAACATGAAATTAGATATTTATATCTGTCATGTTAAACCAACTTTTGCACCTTTTTAAATAAAATCTCCGAAGATGTTAATCATTTTTAGCTGTAATTAGGCCAACGATGCTCAATGATTAAATTTTCTTTAATTTGTCTATAAGGAAAATCCTGATATGAAAACCGAGGTTTGTTGCCTGGTAGCAGAAACGAAGCTTCTTTTGGGAATAAGAAATATTCCCTTTATGTTTCGTTTTGTTTTCAAGCGGACAATTTTTCAAATCCTCTCGAGCCTTTGTAGAATTATTGCTTGATTAGATGGGAGGGATTGCTATATTGTTTCATCACTTTGGATATGCAAAGATAAAAGCCTGCAACGCCAGAGGTTATCTCCGAAAGTGCTTCATACTGTACATGCTTCTGCCTATATGAATGTGTGTGTGTGTGTGTGTGTGTGTGTATGTGTACTAAATAAATGATGAGTGAGCACAGACATCCCCAAACAGGAAAAAAACAACATTTGAGGTTATAAAGACCAAAAAATGGCAGCAACTGAAGAGACAGCAAGAACAGATGGAGTACTTCTATTATGACTCAGAGAGGGAGAATAATAGAGACAGGGACTAAGAGAAAGATAGAGAGAGAGAGAGAGAGAGAGAGAGAGAGAGAGAGAGAGAGAGGGAAATTTTTACCAACTCAATGTTCCCTGGTTTTCTGATGAATATCCACAAGTCTGGGTAAAACCCTTTGTTGATAGGGATACAATTATAATAAGAGTTTGTCAGTTTTAAAACATATTTCCTAATGTACAATGAAACTTCAGATAAAGGCCTTGGTCAAGCCTTGGTCTGTTCTCAGTTTGTTCCATTAACCTTAGTATGGAGTTGTGCAGGGTACGAAAGAATTATCAGCGGTGCCAACTACACGTCCAATCCAGATTTTTTTTTTAAAACACGTATTATGTAAAAATACAATCATCAGCTGCAACACTAACACCACCGCCAGGTGAACTGAATCGCACTGATTATCAAATATGTACCAGGAAACCGGTGACAGAATCATGTTCACCCGAGGTGAATTTATGCCCGTGGAGACCAAAGGCCAACCTGTTTGGGCCAATCCTACAAAAAAAACCTAATGTACAGTAGTCAAACTGATGAAAAAAAACACAGTCACCAAAGAAAGGTATCAGAACACACATCACATCACAGCCTGCCGTATATGAGGCTAAGCAGGGAAAAAGGTTGAGGTTGCTGATCCAGCCTCCGAATTCCCCAGATCTCAATCCGATCGAGCATCCATGTGATGTGCTGATCCATGAAGTCCCCACCTTGCAACTTAGAGTTCAGCCTTTATTCGTCACATTACTGTATAGTCTCACATTCACTCATCGTCTATAACGCTTTATCCTGCATGGGGGCCTGGACTGTGGGAAGAAACCAAAGTGCCGGGAGAAAACACACAAAGCATGGTAAGAATTGAACCTGGACCCTGGAGGTGCAAGGCGGTGGTGCTAACCACTACGCCACCATGCTGCCTCATTACTGCATAGTGAAATTCTTTATTCTTTGCATAGCCCAGCTTAATGTTAGTAGACTAGGCCTACAGCACACCAGAGCAGACAGGGCAACCTGGCAGAGCTGGGGCTCAAACCTCCAACCCTCTAATCAGTAACTTGGAGCCTTAACACACTAAACTACTACTATCCCAAAGAATCTGTTAATTTCCCAGTGCTAGTTACCAGAGCACACACCCAGAGGTCTTGTGGAACCCAGGGGCCAGAGCTGCCTCAAAAGTGCAAAGGGAGGCTACACAATATCGGGCTTAATGTTCTGAGTCTTAACGTTATGGCAGATTTGCGTAAATACCCCGATGCTCATAATGAGGCTTGGCTTCCCCAAGTGCTCTTGGATAAATAAGGGTTGTCAGGATTACTATGTTTGAAGGTTGCATGTTTCAATTTGTTGACTTGAGTACAAGAGTTATGCCTATTTAAAGTCTAGTTAATGAGGATAAACAGGCAATTGTTGGACGATTCCGCTAATGTGAGGGAAAACAAGACAAGATTTTGATTCTGTAAAGTTGCTTTGTGACAGTGACCATTGTTTATAGCACTATATGAGTAAAATTGAATTGAATAGATTCAGAAACTGAGTGACAAACAAAGATAAGCTGTCGTAAACAACATGGCTGGGTACAGTATGTGCTGAGACGAGGCTCCACTGAGCGATATGTTGTGCAGATGTTCGAGTGCGTTATTTCTATTGTCTATGTCTGTATGTAATAAAGTCCGAGGCGAGTATATGTACTTGATCAGTAGTCAAGTGAGTTTCAAGTGAGTCCTTGGCAGTGAAGTTTATATGCTGCAATATCTCTTAGACCATGATTTTGGTGTGGTTGTGACAGTAATATATGAATACACTGAAATGAACAGGGAAGTATTTTGCCAATACTGTATCCTGCTGCATGAATAGTCCTGGTTGTAAACAATGGAAATATGATAATTGAAATTTAACAACTTTACTTTCACCTTATTTTTTTTTTTTGGCAGATTATAAAATAGGACATATACTTATGAATTTATTGTTTATTGTTGGCACATTTTAATGAAATCCAGGTTGTGTAATGTGTACATTGGATAGACTTACCCATTCTTTATACCGCTTATCCTGTACAGGGTTGTGGGAGGCCTGGAGCCTATCCTGGTGAATCCGGGAACTAGACGGGGTACACCCAAAATGGGGTGCCAGTCCATCACAATGGACACAGGCACAAACACTCACACACATGCTACTGTATATGCAATTTGAAAATGCTAATTAGCCTAATCTGCATGACTTTGGACTGTAGAAGATAACTACAATACCTGGAGAAAACCCAAAACATGCAAACTCTGAACACACTGACCCGAAGGCAGGGCTTGAACCCTCAATTCTGGAGGTGATAACTGGGCCACTACATGGTTTAAATCCCTACATTATTGAAATAACTTTGAATATGGATTTAAGAAAGGAACCTATGTAGTCTTATCAGTGTTCTACGTAAACCCTGTATGGAATAAAGCAACAACAAAAAAAACTACATCCTGGTCCTGGTCATCAGAGGTACAGTACCACAACTCATCGTCCATCCTTCCATTATCTATCCTGCTTAGAGTCACAGGGGCCTGGAGGCTGTCCTAGGGGTAGATGTACACTTTGAATGGGATACCAACACATCGCACATACACAAACTCCCAATCATAAATTAAAGGCAATTTGGAAACACCAATCAGCCTACACTGCACGTCTTTGGAATACGGGAGGAACCCAGAGTACCCACAAATGCGGGAGAACATGCAAACTCCACACACCCAGAGGCGAGATTTAAATCTCCAATCCTTGAGGTTCAAAGTGACACTAAGGCACCATGCTGCAGTTTAATGAGTCACTAACTCTTCTTAACCCAAATCACTTGCAGAATTGCATGTGTACCGCTGCTCCTGACATGGTTTTCTACATCCAAACTCAGTTATTATTATTATTATTAGTAGTAGTAGTAGTAGTAGTAGTAGTATTATGTTAATGATCACATTGAATCCACACTTTTACTGGGAGCTTATCACTTTCTTACTATGTTGTCATTGTGTCCGGGGATTGGAATGAATACCATGCTTTTCATCACAAAGAGATGGTGCAATTGCTTGCCCTATCATCCGGAGAGCGCTGGTTCGATTCCTGAGTGATGCTGTAGTGTCTCGCAGCCGAGGGCCTAGAGAGACCTAATTAGCCGAGCTCTCTCAGCGAGGTGGGATGGTAGGCACTTAGTTCACTAACATTAATTATGGCTCTACAGCCAATCAGGGGCATCTGTAAGCTCACACAAGCAGAAGGAACGGATAGCGCTGTCCTCCCAGTGTGTTACTCCGCCGCCAACAGTGTGTGAGCGAGCAGTTCGAAAAGATGCGGCCGGCTGGCATCACGTGGTTCGGAGAAAACACGTGATAGTCTTCAGCCCTCCCTGACTGAGTGGTACTGTAGTAGTAGCCTTAATTTGGGAACCCCCTAGTGACGGGGAGGAATCGGACATAACTAAATTAGTGAGAAAATTGGGAAAAAATGCGGCAAGGATTTCTATCCAGTATACTAAATTCTCAGGATGTACACTACAATAATGTAATATAACCTTAATGTGGTGTTCTACAACGTGGCATGGACCTCCCATGGTCATAGCACAAGTCTGAAGAGGTCATTGTGAGGTAGCAACAACGCAATGACGACTCCGGACGCCTTCGAGAGTCTCAACCATCTGCACCATGCCTTTAGTAAGATGTTAAGATGTGTTAGAAACAACGATAACTGGTCAATACAGTTGTTATTGCTGTATGTTCTTAATGTCTTCTTCAAGTTCTTCCTGCATCTTGCTTTGAACATGTCCTCACCAAACTGCATGTCCAAAAATAGTGTGGCGGCTCCATGTCAAGGGAGACGATACTATGTCCTTACTGGTTTCGACTGCATGCCTGCCAAGTTATACAAGTTCTTACCGTGTGGATATAGTGGGATCATGGCTCTGTGTGACTTGGTCTAATATGTAATCATGAAAGTTATGAGTGGCATTACTAAGCTTACAGCAGTAAGAGGATTTAGTAGACAGCAAATCCAAGAAATTTGCCTTCATCCACGACAGGTCCCAAAAAAATCACTATACGGACAGGTTAGCTAATAAATGACGGTTTTACTAAGCCGTACGTGCTAAAGAGAATATTAAAAGCAATGTTTAGTTTTCAATTGAGACTTATCCTTATTACTGCACTGTTTGGTCCAGATACTGCATCTCAGTAGCCTCTACAAGATATCAGTGTTTGTTTTGTTCTGTTGCACATTATTCTTTACTTTTTATTACTGCCTTTTGAAATTAGTATCCAAACATATGATTCTCCAGTCCCTGTATGCTCTTAAAAATGATAGATTCGGTACAGGTCCATTTTTGATCCACAAGGTGCACGCAGTATCAGCGTAATCTCAAATGTGCTGTACAACTAGTCCTCACGGTCCAATCATGCGCCTTAATGAATACTTTTGCAATTATGTTCCTTTGACTAAAGGACAGAAGACGTATCCTCACAGGTGCCACCATTCTAACAAACGATGAATCTTTAAAATCACATTTCAGTGCCTTTTTATAGTATGTGTAAGTTAGGTACTGTAGACAATATGCCTCGAATGCAGGAATGAACGCCAGAAAAGCAACCGGAGATGTAATTAATAAGAAATTCCTTCCAAATATATTGAGATGATTTTCCTTCTACATTTATTTTTCCGCAACTCGAAGCCTGTCATCTTTAAACCTCACCCCCGAAGGGAACCGTTACAGATGTCAAGGACAAAGTGACAAGTTCTCCGTTTTGGCAGTCTGTTTGGTTTATTTCCCACATCATGCCGAACACATTGGCCCGTTTTCTTCCCTAATATCTCTCCCTACAGAAAACATTTCATTCAAAACATCAGAGAGATTAAATCAATCTGAATGATAGATTTGGCCCAGAGTACAAGTCGCTGATGGATGAAAGCCGCTGGTGTTGAAGAAGAGAAGATTTGAGCCTTGATCTACAGATCTGAGCTGGCTGATTTCTCTTTATTAGCCTAGAGAGCGCATTTCCATGAGAGACTCACTGGAGAGTGTAAATGTGTCTTCAGGATGCAAGCCGGGAAATGCGGCCTGCATTATTATCAGTATTAGCCGGTGGAATTTAAATAGTTTATGCAAGTTGTTAAGCTCCTGAAACCAGAAATGGTTATAGCCCCCTCAAGCCGTGTGTGTGTGCAAATTGAGGATAAAAGGCCACCGGTCCACAAGTGTGTGTGTGTGTTTGTGTGTAAGCATGACATAGTGTCACCTTATGCTGCAGAAAGCTGGCCATACAACACTGCACCCAGACAACACTCAGACTACCTCATGCAATCATAACGGATACAAGGCATTACACGGTCTAATGCCTCTCAGTTTGTGCAGGTGGGTGAATTCCAAAGGTAATATTGGGTATAGATTAATGCTCTTCATTCTGCCATTTGTGGCTTAAAATCCAGTTACAGGCAGAAAGCTTCTTCTAGGTCTTATCGAAACCAGAGACTCTAGATGCCTCTCAGTCCTGCCAGCACACTCCCCCTCACACTCTATTTACTGTATCTCTATACTGTATCAAGGTCAGAAACTGTGACCCGTGGCATTGATGCCTTAATTATAGACTACCTAGGAGATCATGGAGGATCTAAAAATACATCATAATGGCAAGTCACTATGCACCATTGATTTATGTTGTCCAGCAGCTTTGAGATAATAGTGGACAACGTGACTGTGCGACTGATTGTAAAGGTTGTGTCCAAACACAATGAAATGCAACTGGTAGGTCTTTGAGCAAGATCATTACCTCTCAAGGTGCTCAGATTTATTCTTGGATTGTGGATATATTTATTCATTCATCTGTTTATCCATTCAACTTGTAATCTTCAGTACTCTGGTAAAGGATCTGGTAGATCCAAGGACTATCCAGAGAACACAAGGTAAGAGGTACAGTAGGAGTGCACCCTGGACAGGACACCATTCAGTCTGTCACAGGGCTCCATGGACACACATTCACATCAAGGGGTCATTTATTTTATCCATTGGTGACTCAGTGGTAGGTTTCCTGCCTGCCATGTGGAAGATTCGTGTTCAATTTCCACCCAATCCCCAACCCAGCCACTGGATGTGACATTCCCAAGCCCGGATAAAAGTGGGTCAGAAAGGTCATCCGGGGTGAAACCAACGCTAAGTTGTGTTCGGACCAGATTGTCCGCTGTGGCAACCCCCTCACCAAGAGCAGCCGAAAGACTAGGAAACTGCAGAACCTACAGGAAATACTCCATGAGTAGTAACACATGGAACTGTGAAGCTGGAGCAACACTACACTACATGGATCACAATTACCAGAATTTACCAAAACTTTTATGGTGTAATCTAACAAAACTGTCTCCTCTTTCTTTTAGGTGCCTTTAGCACTGAATTTGAACCCTGCAGATTTGGCCACTCTGTTGGCCAGGACCAGTTCCCATGTAGCCCCTCTAGCAAATCAGGTGAGTTCTGGATCTGTGCTCTCGTTTAAATTGATTTGCATAAGAATCTCCTTTCCATGCCTTGGAGTAATATTCTTGTCAGACTATTATTTGAATGAGGTGAGGTATGAAAAACAGACAAAACAGTATTTGAATGTGGTATATTTGATTAAGGTGTTCATCTTTAGTATCTTTGGAGCCAGTTGTCATAATTCCCATTGGTATATCAAATGTATACAGTATGTATAAGTTTGGACAAACCATGTGTGGTCTTCATGATCTTCATAGAACATCATTCTCATACTTCAACGTTTGACTGGATGTTTTGTACATCCCTCTGACTCTGAACAGGTGTCGAAATTTCATACGTCAACCATCCTCAATGCCATGGACTCTCTAGACTTCCGCTCAAATCCC
>JAQQZT010000013.1:11042745-11060146 GCA_030068275.1 Clarias platycephalus | reverse complement strand
CACACACACACACACACACACACACACACACACACACACACACACACACACACACACACACACACACACAAGAACAGATGGACACAAGGACACACATACACATAAACACCCACAAACACACATATAGTAACACACACACAAGAACACACAAGCACACATAAGAACAGACGGACACAAGGACACACAAGGACACGCATACAGTATACACACACACACACACAAAAACACAAAGGCACAACAACACACAAGGACACACATACACACTTTACACACTCACAAGGTGAATAAGTCTATTTTTCATAAAATATCTAAATTAGACACACACACACACACACGCGCACACGCGCGTATACACACACAATAGAAATAGTCAGATGTAAGTCAGCAACATAATGAGGATGAGATTATTCATCTATCAAGCAGTGTGTGTGTGTGTGTGTGTGTGTGTGTGTGTGTGTGTGTGTGTGTGTGTGTGTGTGCGCAAACAGCATTATTTTGCCACACTGAGCTGAGACTGATAGTGCTCCCTAGGGGATGAAGTGAGTAAAGGAACATCATTCAGTTATAGCTTTAAATTAGGTGCAGAACAAACACACACACACACGCGCGCACACACACACACACACGCACACGCGCGGCACACAATAAAGATCTAGGGTTAGGTAAATGTAACTCTTATCTTCATTATCTCTCTGATTTACGTCTCAATCATCTCACTTTCACTGTCTCAGTGCATGCGTGTGTGTGTGTGTGTGTGTGTGTGTGTACGTGTATGTGTATGTGCGTCTGTTTATGCAGCAAACACACTCACACTACTCGACCGGCTCTAGATATAAAGCTTCTGATGCAGTGCAGTAATAGAGGGAGAATTCTGGCTAACTCATGACATTATTATTATTATTATTATTATTATTATTATTATTATTATTATTCTCATGGTGTTACAGCATGCTTCGCTTTTATTAATATCAACAGAACAGATGTTTAGGGACCGGGAATGTGGGGTTTAGATTTAATTAACCGACTTAAAATGTGCAACTTAAAAGCACTCGCCCTGTCATTAGGAGGTTGCCAGAGATGAGGCCATCAACAGCCTCGAGGAGTCTAAAGGGCCTCAAACTGCAGTGTTCTCTATCAGGTCAGTGGAAGGGTATACAGGTTACACGGGGTCACTGGGACGCCAATCCGTCATAGGGTACACACACACACTCACTTACACACTTTGGGAACACCAACATCAGAGCACTTGGAGGATCAGCCCACCAAGACTGGCTGAACATGCAAACTTCATGCACACAGACCCACCGGAATCGAACCCATAACCTGGTGGTGCAAAGCTTCAGTGCTAACCGTGCCTCCTAGGCTTGGGTACTAAACATATATATTCCGGTGGTGCGTTTCTACTTCACTTGGATACAAAATAACATAATTCTACTGCGACTTATTTATTCCTTACCCATTCTCTCTTTTCCCATCCAGCAAATAATGGGCTCAATGGGCTCAGGTTTTCCCCTCATTTCTGTTTAACATCCAATTACTATATGTAATTAGGCATGAACTGCATCTAATTCGACCATTTTGCTAACATTTAACTTAGCTAGCTTGTTTTCTTTGCTAATGACAGTGTAGATTGAAATCAGTTCCAGTAGCTTGGTCAAGTCACGTTCTCGCCAATACCAAATCTCGCTATGTCATATTTCGCTTCTGATTAATTCAACAACTTTTTATTTTATTTTATTATTTTTTTTTACTGTGAGTTGGGTACATCTTTTATACTTTAGATTTTGAACTCTAAAGTATCTACACTTTTACTGAAATATACATTCTTAGACATCTTTCTCATGCCTTTTCACACTGCATTATAAATCACTGACCCTTCAGTACACACTGAGACATGATATCATCGCTGATCCACTCTGATGAGTGTGTGTGACTCGTGATGTGCATTTTTAAAAGAAACATATGCACTGATGATGATGATGATGATGATGATGATGATGCTTCCATATTCCTTTCATTTTTAGTATACTAACCTATGAATACATTAATGATTTGTTATAATGCGTTCATACAGCATTATAAACCATAGACTGTATTAAAAACAAAAAAGTACCGGATAAAACCTCTGTGACACCACCCAGTTTTCTGAAGAGTGGTTTTGAAGCTCAATTGTGGGAGCTCTGGTTGTCGCCAGGTCCACAAATAAGCACATGGACGGAGCGAACAGCGCCTGGTTGTTGGTTGGAATACACATACAGTACCTCAGTTACCACATGCTAGCTAGCTTAGCTTTAACTAACGTTAATTTACTCTATGATAACATTACTTGATTGCATTTGATTGAAATTTGATTGTCGTCCTTACACGTCGTTCAGTGTCTACTCCAACGTTTTCCTAGTAAATTCCATCAATTTACATTAATTCCAGTTAGCTGTTGAGTCAGGGTGATGCATAACAGTTGCATAACGTCCCTAATTACAGTATATAGAATTTTATAGCTTAAAATAATTTTAACTAATGATTTACAAAATCATTCACCCCCTATAAAGTTGTCTTAAATGAAACAACTAGTTATGGAGACCCAAACTATTTAAAAAAATTTTTTTTCATATCAGGCTGTAAACGTGTTTGGAACTTAACATGGGAATCTATGGGGATTGACTCACTTTTTCAGCCAGCTCCCAGTGGACATTCGAGGAACTGCGCAAAATGGGACAGAGCTCTAGAGGGATTTGTAATACTGTATGATCTTTGATATGATATTTCATTAATTACAATCATTTATATGATGAAAAAAATTAAGGTGCACAGTTACTTTGATTTAGGTGTAAAAACTACTGAACACTACTCAACTTCTTATCAAGAATTTTTGTAATATACATAATTCTGTTCAATTCTGTTATCATTACAGTACCTATTTTGCTCAAATTATATATTACTCAAGTGGAAATTATGACCTTAATTTAAATATGATGTTACACTGATACATTATAACTGCTGTATGTATTATGTAATAATGTTTTTTTAAGGAATTATGTTAATTGAACAGAATTATGTATATTACAAATTTCTTGAGGTATTCAAATATATATATATTATTATTATTATTTTTTTTAATTTTATTATTTTTTTTTGTGTGTGTGTGTATGTGTGTATGTATTATGGTATGAACATAAGTATCATCTTAAATAGAAAGTCATGATAACTGACCTACACAACACACCTTTATAAATCTATACAAAGTCTAGCAATGTTTAACCATTATAAAGGTTGAATTGTTATTTGGGCAACAACAAATTCCCCAACTCTGTTATAAAAAAAGAAAATCTTCTAGCATTGCAAATCTAGTATTTAGCATGAACACCATTTTGCCCTTGTGTGATCTATCAGTTAGACTTTTTGGTTATGATCTTTATGTGTGTCCAGGCCAACAACACCTTCGACGCTCTGGCTAAAATCGGCGAACTGGCTGAGAACTGGCTGGAAAATGAAGACGAGATCTGGAACTTCTTCCACAACAGCACACAAATCAACACGCTCCGGGTGAGTGCGACTCACAACACAAACCTTACCGCGCTTTATTTATTTAGCACTTACATTAATTCTATACGCACACTCTCAATCCCAGTAGCACCTGCTGTAGAGTGTAATATACAGTTTGTATATACACTTTGTTTCTTCGTAACAGCTCGATGCTACAGAATTCACCACCGTACAGCAATGTAACAATTAATTCTCATATTAGACTGGATTATTTTATTAGCATATTTGTGTTGATGGATTTACCGCAGGTTTTGAATGGGTTTATATTAGTTTATATTAGTCTGTTAACTGGCCTGATGTACTCTACAAGCTTAGTCGAATTCTGAAAGACTCTTTACTGCATTAGTGCAAATCTAGAGGGCGTGAAATGTTTGTCATGCTATTTACACCCAGCACTGTATTTTTAACAGCAGGCATGAAGTGTGAAGTGTCAGCTTACTGCTGCTTGTTCAGACCGAGCTGCTTATGAGAGAAAATAAATAATACATTGTTTTATTTTATAATTTACACAATATTTATTTATAGTAGCTTTGAGGTTAGGTATTGGTATATACACTATATATATATATATATAAAATGCAATAGCAAATGACTTTGGGGCAAATATCTAGGTCAACTGTGATTCCCTCAAAAAGCATGGTGTGCATGCATTTAGACATATTATTATTATTATTATTATTATTATCTCAGCCTGTATTAATCATTAAAAAAAATCAGCTATTTAACAATATGCCTATTTTATTCAGCAACCTGGACCAAGATGAGTGGTAGAAAATAGATGGATTGATGTACAGTATGGGTGGATAAAAATATATAAAATGAAATAAAATAGGCATATTGTAAAATAGCTGATTTTTTTTTTATGATTAATACATTTTTGTAATTATCTACATACAGTATAATTAATGTGATTCATTTACTTGTTGACTGTGACAGTTTGAAAGAATATGCTTTTGCACGATGATAATTATTTTAACAACCAAACAACCAAATAGATACAAATAAATACATGAATAGAAGAACAGGATTTGAATTATTTGTCAGTTGACCAAATGTTTAAATAGAACAAAACAAAAAACATGCTTTCTGGTACTTGCTATGAATTAAAAAGTATTACTTATGAATTAATTAACAAAAAATATACTTACAACAATTATGTAATTGCAAGCACATAATTAACAAAACAAGACATTCAGATTAGTATTAATTTTAAAGACAATATTTATTTATTTATTTATTTATTTATTTATTACCCTTTTATAAATCCCGGTTGGTCACATGACTGTGTCCACATGGTATTACTTTTATTATACTGACAGTGTTATTATGGGATGTGAAGCCGAACGTAAATTGCCTTCCGTCCACCTGAACGAGGCGATGGTAAGTCACTGGTGCCCGGTGCCAAAGTACTCATTACCCTTAGCGTAACCTTTAGAGACACATGCAAGACTATTCCCTCGGTCTTAATTCTTCTTCTAATTATTCTTCTACTCTCTCTCTCTCTCTCTCTCTCTCTCTCTCTCTCTCTCTCTCTATCACTCCCTCTCTCTTGCCTTTAGAGATTTGACTCAGTGTTAATAGCTTTCTTTCTGACCCTCTTTCTCAATGGTGCCTTAATTATTTGGGTCACTTTCCACAGGTAGCTCTGCCTGCACCATTGAAACCGTGTTTGATATTTCCGGAAAGCAGATTTCCCCTCTCTGCAGTTATAGAAGAATAATGAATAATTTAATGGATGAACGGATGAAAAGAGATTAAGCATTTAAGCTTGATTCTTTAAAGTCAAGAACACAAGAGACCAAAGACCAGAGTTTCTAGGAAATTCTCTTGAAAAGAAAATACCAACGATTATAAGCTTTTAAATGGAACATATTGTACACTATAACCTTAACATAATGGCAGAGTTCAAATGTAAGCACTTTTTTAGTATTTCTTTCCCCAGAAATGTTGACCTTAGGTCATGCCATTTCAAAAAGTGTGTATGTACCACGAAAAAAGGACTTTCACCTGAAATGTTGTGTAGCTGAAAAATTGTCCATAATAACAGGAATAATTTCCAAAATATTTACTATTGTTATAATTTGTTAAATATATAGAACCATAAAGTAAAAAGTAAAAAAAAACTACAAAATCAAAACACAGCGATATTGTTAAATGAAAGAGTCATTTTTTTCTCCTCTAGAAATATACTGTAGATATTCATAGGTTATTGCTTTGAAACAATGAATAATAGTTTAACTGGATACACACTACAGTATATATCTAAAAGTCTGTACACACCAGATCATCACATCCATATCTGTTTCTTGTTCTGCAAAGCTTGACATGGACGACTGTATAGGATTTCTATGTACGCTGTTCAAGCCTTATAATGATCCCATGCACAAAGACATACTGTAGGTTGCCAAGGTGGAGGAATTCCAGTTTCCTGCACAGAGCCCTGATCTCAACCCCAGCGTTCTAATGTGTTAATTGGGATAAACTGTTATGCTGACATACTACAGTATCACTTACAGTATGTATGCTCATGTGGATGAATGATCATAAATACTGTACTTTGAAATCTAGTGGAAACCATTCCTACTGTAGAATAATGAGGCTATTAGAACAGCTACAGTAAATGGATCTTATCTGTACAGTACAGTAGAAGCGTGATAGATTGGTGTCACCAATATAGTGTATATGGTATCTATAGTATACTGTATGTAATGCAAAGTCATAGCATGATAAAATGTCATAATGTTAGCATTAGCACTGTCGCCTTGCACCATCAGGGTCCTGGTTCGATTCCCACCTTGGAATTTGTGTGCTTGGAGTTTGCCTGTTCTCCCTGTGCTTGGCAGGTTTTCTCCGGGTACTCCCGTTTCCAAAGACGTGCAGATTAGGCTCATTGGTGTTCTTAAATTGCCCATCGTGTGTGAATGCGCGTGAATGTTGACCGGAGATCTTACTACGGTCGTAAAAATGGGAATTAACACAATGGCCTCCATGGTTCCTAGTTGGACTACAGAGGTTCCTAGATGGATGGATGGATTCATAAAATAACATGATGTACAGTAGCAAAATGTTAAATTACATAATGCAACGTAACATAACATAGCTTAATATAATATACCATACAACAAAGGGTAACGTAACACAATATACCACAACATAAAGAATTTTATGACGTATATTGTAGCAACTCTAATCTGTATTACAGTATATGTACATGAACCATTATTGTATACTGCTCGATTGCTACAAATGTTCTTTTTCTTCTTAAAGCTTGTCTATAAAGCAATCGGAAGTTTTTAAAAACTTTTAACAACAGCACAGTTTTATAATAAACCGCATCATATATGGGAATTTATGATGATATTTATGTTGCTATGGACTTTCACTGAAGGCTTTTATGGCCCTGTTTATGATCAACTGAATGTCAATGGTGATATATTAGGAGAAAAAATAAATATCATAACCAGCCATTATTATAAACTTGGTATACATAAACAGTGGACCCATAAGCAAGCCTCCAACGTTTTCATAAATCAATTCAGACTGGCTTTAATCACTGTTTGTCTATCAACATACTGTGTGTTTTCTTTCTTAAGTGTCTGTGATGCCTGTGTATATACTGTAGAAGAAGCAATTAACTATGGGGCAGTTGTTCTCTATGGTTACGCTCATTTATACACATACGCTGATACACGAGCTTGCTCGTATACACACACACTTGAAACAGCATTAGGATTTGCATTTAAATTAGCACGTCTTTGCGTTAAGTCAAACACGGGCAGCTGGAACAGTAAGGTCATAAAGCTGAGCTCTTAGGTATGTGAGTGTGCGTACAGGGCGAGTAAATCTGTGTGTTTGTGAGAGGAGAAATGGTTTGGAATCCAGCTGTATCCTTGTAGCAAATATAAAAGGGGCTGATAAAAGAGAAAACCGTGAACAAAATGTACCACGTAAAAAAAAAAAAGAAGAAGAAAAGGAAGAAGAATGGAAGAGGGAGAGAGACTGCAGGCGTGTGAATGTGTCCAAAGACTACCTCCATTATTTCTGTTTATTTCTTCCTGTGCTGAAGAGAAACACTGCCATCTAGCTTAATGTCACTAATTGATGATAGACCAGAGAGAAAGGCAGGGCGAAGAAAAAGAGAGACAGAGAGTGAGAGAGACAGATACTGTAATAAAGGCACTGTAAATGATGGTAGATTACTGAATAACAAAAAGACTGCTACTCTTTCAGAGTGACCGTACTCTAATGTTCTTCTTCTTCTTCTTCTTTTTTTTTTTTTTTTACAGCATTTGGAATACCGTCACTGGCTTAATCAAAATCCCACATTAATCCGACGCTTCATGTCACTCGCTCTCACAGGCTACTTCGTCTGAAACAAGCGCTCTGCATACATTTTTTTTCCCTTTTAAATGGGACCTATTATGCAAAATTCACTTTTTAGTCATATTTAAGGCATTCAGATGGGTTTTCAATGTGTGTCTACAACGAAAATTTTTTTGAATTTTTCACCTTGTGTGACCTCATACTGTATAATAAGATAGCCTGCCCCAGTTACAGTACGTAGTGCAAACAAAAATGTGGAAAATGCATCATTTCAGCTGGAGCATCACCACCTGCTTTTTTGGGACCTTGGCGTCCTGGAATAACATGTTAGAAGAAATAAATGTAAAAAAATATACCGAACTTTTAAAGGTTCTGCTGATCAGTAGCTCTTGATTTCTGGTTGAACGGAACCAGATTGAACTAGTAACGATCGAGCTCTTCGACATCAACATGGTTTGCTCTGAGAGTGGTGGATTTGCATGAGCTATATTGGAAACTAGTAGATCTCCAGGTGGAGGAATAGAAATAAGCACAAGAGGTTGTTCAAGCAAATGGAAAAGAAGTCTTCTTGAAGTATAGAATGTGTTAAAGCCCATGGTGGTGGCAGGTCTCCAAGAGCAGGGATATGGAGATAAAAAATAAATGAAGCTGAATCTTTCAGGATGAGGGTTGGTGCTATCCTCTGCATATTGATACTGTAGATATCCATGAGCATGGTAGGAGGCAAACTCGGTTCTGCAGGGTAGAAGAATAGGGTTTAAGAATTTAGGGTTCAATGTAAATGCTATATTGCTCTACAGTAGACAACATGTCGTAAATGGGTATTTTGTGTTTCTTTGAAGGCTCTGCTGCAGAACCCAATCTTCTCAGCTCTTGATCAGTGGCTAAATGGAAGCAGGTTGTCTTCAGAAATGATCGCTAATTTTCTGTTTAACGGGGAAGAAAAGGATCGGCCAGCAGGGATGCCGGCTTTCGACTGGAGAAACGTCTTCAACACCACCAGTCAGGTTGCGAGACTCATAAAGGAGGTCATGGGGGTAAGTGTTTCTACATTTGTTTAGAACCTTTTTGTTGCATTCTTCACCCTCTTTCAGGAAAAAAAAATATATTTAGCTCCAATAAGTATAGAGCTAAAGGTTAAGTCGTCCACACAAAAGGATCGTTAGTGTATGCTTCTGGGAGAAATCTGAAAAGATCCATGTAGAATCTAACAACTGGCCATTAACTTTAAGAAATAGGTCAGAACAGTCTGCATTCTAAATATCAAAACGAGTCAACATCTGCGAGTGGAAACTGCATTTTGGTGAATCTCCACTGGCATGCCTGAATATACTCAATGTCCAGGAGCACTGCATGGGTTTAGACTCCCAATAACAATAGCTCTAAAGACTGCTAATCATTAAAGCATCAGGATCCAAGCTCAAGCTAATTGATAGTATTTCTTAAATGAAGTGTTAGATTAAAAACCAGTAGGTGGTAGGTGGCTTAATTACAGCTGGGCTTGAATTTCCAGGATCATGATTAGAGCGAAAAACAATAAGATTATCTGGATAAGAGTTAAAGCTGGCTACTGCATGATGGTAAATCTCTAGGACTAGGGTTGAAGCTAAACACAAAATGGTGATACATCACTTAAAATGGGTCTGGAGTCGAAACTACCTTGTGGAAAATCTCTAGGATTAAGGCCAGAGCTCCCAAAAGATTCCCAGAAGCTTAGCAGTTGTAAACACCATGGGGTGTCAGGGTGTCTCCAGGAACAGGTTTGGGACTTAATTCCTCTAGCAGCAGATTGCAGGCGCATGTTGCTATAACAGAAACTTTAGGAGGAGTGATAAAAGCTGTGCCATGGATATCCAGTAAGAGGTTTGAAGTTGGTAGATCTCCATGACCATGATGATAGTGGTAACTCCCAGAGCTTGGTAGGAGTGCAACTCTTCATAGTGATGGGCTTCCAAAAGCATGATAGACACTAAACTGCAAAGCGGTAATTTTCTAAAAAGGTGGTGGGAGCTAGAGGAGAGTAACACTTCAGGTTGGTGGATCCTTCAAAGCAGTGTTAGGGCAAGAACCCTAGAGAGCATTAGAGCTGCAGGAGGAGGATGGTGGAGCTCCAAGATCAAGGATGGAGTTGAAGTCAGATGTGCGCAAATATGAAGCATGTTTGACCTCCGTTTATGTGAGTGTTTTTCGAATCAACAAAATGAGAGATCTTCAGAATTGGAGCATGGTGATTTGTACTCTATTCATTCAATGCTCATATCTTGAAAGAGCAATACAAGAGGCCTCCTTGGTGCTGCATTAAATGGAAATGAAATAAAGTGGAAATGACAAGAGCGTAATTGAACTGAAGCCTCAACTCCCAATTTTCCGCTCTCATAAATGTGTACACAGATGCACAAACCTTTCAGCCACCTACTGATGCCACGCATACTGAAGCAATGTCAATATATTAATTTTAATTTTTGTATTCCCCCAAGTCGTGTCTTTTTTTCCACCAACCTCCATGTGTGCCTCTCATTTTCATTTCTTTCCATTTTCCTCCTGCATTTTTCCTCCCTCCAAATGTGATGGATGGCATTTTCACCACTGATGGTACTGGTAATTCATATTTCTGATTTAATTAATGGGCTTATTGAGCGGAGGAACTTTGTCACGACCAAGTATTGGTGAAGTTTTTTTATGGATTGGTGTGCCTTACCAAAAAAGGCATGCCATCCTTTAAAACAGTCAAAAGTCAACTGCTATTGAAAATCCATTAGTGAAATGAACATAAATTAGGAGAGAAGACTACCTGTGCCCAAAGTAGGTTGGTTAGGAGACTATTTTTTCCCCCACACAGAACAAGGTGTTTCAGCTCATTAAAGTGATGCTAGTATCACTCCTTTTCTTTGCTTTGTTACCATGACATTACAAGTTCTTTGGCAATGCTTTATGGGTTCCCTTGGTGCTTACTGACTGAAGGCCATTCTCTCGATCTCTCGCTTTATTTCACAGCTGTTTTTTATTTATTTTTTTGTATGTTCTCACGTTGCTAGGCTCTGCCTCTCATAATTACAGTACCTAACCAAAGGCGCTGCATTGAAAGCAGCTTTGTTCATCCAATTGGCACCATGATTACAACTGCACCTTGTCTAATTGATCCCAAATTGCACATTGCGGTACAATAAAGGAACCCTCCATTTAAAAACCGGAACTTCAGAGGAACAATTTGCCAATGTTTACCTATCCCCACTTTTGTTAAATTAAGACAATCTGTGTTTGAGATAAGCAATATTAACCGTGAAAGAAAGAAAAATCCATATTTAGAAATAATAGTTGAGCACAGCGTTTAGGAATTTATAAATTAATTCAAAATAAGTTGAGTGGGCCCAACTAACCAGAAACTTTGAGAATAAACTAATTAAACGGTTCTTTAAGTCAGTGCAACGAGGTCATACATTCTAATTACAGCTTATTGAATTAAGAAGAACATTTGTTGCAAATGATTCAGCCGTAGCTGGTATGCAGTATATTGGATAACGATAGAGGGTTAATTTTTTGACCTGCCTCACACTGAAAATGACATGCATAAGCACGGTTTTATATTGACGCGTGTACTTAGGGCTATTTAGTTGTAATATAAAATACGACAAATCTCTGTCGTGTTCCGCTCAGAGTTACTGCACTGTATAGTGTATCATACACTGACATTATAGTGTGTTTGCAGAGTATTATAGGAGCACATGCCATATGTACATGCGCCTGTCTAAATGTTAGTATGCCTTCTTATAATTCTATGTGTTTTTATGCAAAGAACATAATGAAAATATTAACAAGTCTCAGTATTAGAACAACAACATACTGAATAGCTATTGTATTTACCGTGCCATTATTTATTTTAAAAAATCATCATCAACCCTTGATTAACTGTACATCAGCACATGTGCAGGCCTTTATAAAAGCTGAGGTTTTGGCAGTTTGCTGGAGCATTCAGCAGTGTGTTAACTAGCAGGAAGAGGGAAAGACATCATCAGGCACAACAATCTTGAAACCTTTTCCAAACAATTTGGAGTTTAACATTCTGCAGTGAGAGATGTTATTTACAATAGTGTTAATCATTCAATACAGTTGCCAATTTTTCCAGGAGTGGGCGTCCCAGCACATTTACCTCAAGGTCAGACCGTGCAATTCTCAGAAAAACAAGGACTATGTCTCAGACCCTACAGGCCCCAGTGAGCATGTTAAAAGTCCATGACAGCACAATTAGAAGAAGACTGAACACGCACAGTTTGTTTGGAAGGGTTCATACAGTAGGTGAAACCTCTTCTGAAGGAATGACTGAGATTTGCCAAACTGCATCTCCACAAACCACAAGATGTCCTATGGACAAATGAGACCAAAGAGGAGCATGGCGGTCAAGCATGGCAGTAGAGGGCTCATGATTTGGGCTTGTTGTTTATTGAGTTGACCATGAACTCAAATGTGACGCCATCTGTTTGACAGTTAAACTTGATTGAAATTAGGTCATACAGCAGGACAATGATTTGAAGCACACCAGTAAATCTACATCAAAATAGCTGGACATTTTTAAGAAAGAGCTGTGCATGTACAGTAAGAATGCCTAAGACCCAATGTTGCAATGTTGTAAAGAAGAATGGCTGATGATTACTTCAAGTTATTGATACTTAATATGGATGCACAAAGCTAATTATGGGGGGTACTTAGTGTTGCCCAAATATATATATTTGGCTTCTTTTTTGTTAAATAAAAAATCTAGAATGATAGAATTAAAAGATAGGGTACTCAAGATGGTGTGCATGACTGTATACAAAGGTTGCATACTGTACATTATAATGCTGTCTTAAGCATTTTCATGGTAAGTGAATTGTGTACAGTATAAAATGCAATTTGATAGCACAGACAAGGTAATTACTGGTAATATTCTCTTTGTCTGAGTCTCGTTAATAACGTAATTAGTGCTTGTAAAAACCTTGCCTACTTAAGCTACTATGTTAAATGCCTCCAAGACTACATATACTGTATATTTATAATATCTCATATATTAAAAAAGCCATTCTGTTAAAATAAAAATAGATGATACTTTTGTAAAAAAAAAAATTCGGAATCTGGAAAAAATGTGGGTTAAGTTACTGTTAAAAAAGTTGGAGGTTTAAGTAGTTTAAAAACTTTTATCAGCTACATTTTAAGTAAATAAATCAATAAATAATCCCCTGCTCATACACCAAGGGGTCAGAACTGCCCAGGGGAACTAAAACCTACAGTACTAGCTGGTTTTAATAATAATGATAAACCTTGGTGTAAAATTTTGGCACCCTCACAATTGAAGCCCAATGTAACACAACCGAACCTGTTTGTGCAAAAAGTCGGAGACTACAATAAAAATAAATACATTATTTTTGCATGCAGGATAGAATTTAATTTCGTCAATAATTTTGCCAGACCTTATTTTTGACTTGTTTTGTTTATAAATTATATCCAAATGTCTAATCCATTTTCTCCAGGATATTCTCAAATCATTAATCACAATGTTTATTTTATTCTAATATATTTGCTATATTGTTTTGAAAGGTGTCAATTATTCTGCAGCTGATCGATTGATTTGTTGTGATTGTAAATCTCAAAAGGATTCTCTAAATAAACAATAAACAAACAAATCCATCGCATTCCCTTGCCTTGTGCTCGGCAGTAGTCCACTGAGTGCTGGAGAAGGAGCTAATGCGAGCGGTTCGATACCTTCTGTACGCCGCTGTGGAGGCTTATTGAAGCTGAGAGCTTGCTGCTTCAGTGTGTACATGTCAGTTTTGCTGTGTTCCGTCTGATATTGGTTAGGCACTCCGCACTACTCTGGCCTTGGCCCATCACCGTGACGGCTCATTAGAGCTAAAAGAAAGAGAGAGAGAGTGTATAGACGCTGCAAAGAGATAAGAGACCGGACCGCACACACCCACAAATCATTCTTTTGCTCTTTCTTTCCATATAGCCATTCATCTCTTTCATCTGCTATTCTTTCTGTCTGAACATGCGATTTCGCTACTCCATTATGCTCTATTGAGTCTCTCTGTGTGTCTGTGTGTGTGTAGTGCTTCGATCTGGACAAGTTTGAGGCCATGGCCAGCGAGAGATTGTTGGTGGAACGCTCTCTCAAGCTGCTGGACCAGGAGAAGTTTTGGGCTGGAGTTGTTTTTACAGATCTTGATACGGGCAGCCCGTCACTCGTCAGATACAAGATCCGCATGGACGTCGAGGACACCGAGAGAACGGATAAGATTAAGGACAGGTGTGTGACCAAGACGGAATTATAACCCGCAGCTGAAACCAACTTTTACAAGATGATCATCTCGGTTTTTTAACTTCATGTCAAATAAACAGAAAACAAAACTATTCTCGCATAACAGATGATCGCTCTGGCATTGTGAAACACACTTTCCACAAATGACTTTAAATTATCTTAATTAATGGCGTTTTTTTTATTTTTTTGAATCAGGTAGATGGAAAAATGATGGAATCATCTTGTAATTTACATTTCTAAAACAAGTACTGACAGAAGTCTAAGAATGCTAATTAGTCAGCAATTAAAACGAGTGCTTACAGACTTTAACAAGCTGTTGGTCTTGGCTAATTGAAAACGAACATGGCATGGCACAAGAAGATATGAAGTAAGTAATTATTAAATAATAATCAGGCTATTATAGAAAGTAACGATTTGTTGACAATAGACAGCGTTGCATGATACTACTAATTAATAATTAATAATAATTTATACATAATACATAAGTTTTTTATATTAAATATAATGTTTTACTATAATATAAATAGAATATTATAATATATAATGTTTATAAATATTAAATTTTATAATGAAACATATTTTTACAATAATTAACAGAGTAGCAGTAATAACTCTGAACTTAAATAATTTCGCTTAATTAGGAGTAAGAGTTTTTAGAAATAGTTAAAAGGTTTAAGCTAAAAATAAGCTGATCAACTATAATGTAATCAGTGATAATATTGTCTCAGGTTGAAGCCCACGTACATCTCTGTCTGTTGAGAAATGGAAAAAGTAGATGGCATAAAGAATAAGTTTTGCCTTAAGACGACTCCAGCAAGTCACTCATATCACTTCAGCGCTGTTATTTCAGTGGTGAAAATATGAACTAATCCCAGTAAAAATATTCACTTGAGCTTTTCTAATTAATATGCATTGGTGCAGGTGTGTGTTTACATGGAGCCAGTAGCTTATTAGTAGCTTATTTTAAATTAGATTTAGATTAAATCTGGTACATAACTGTTGATAACATCGCTTTTACTTAATATTTTGATTTCACTTATGATGCAGGTTAACTGCCAAAGTTTCATTAAAGTCTGCCCAGTGGTCGATTTAAGTCGCGCCACAGTTTGACGCATCCAAACATGTGATTTATAATCTGGCGCGTAATTGCTCATAACTTCCCTTCTACTCAATATTTTAAATTTTATTTAAATAAGGTTCAACTTCACGTGAAAAACAAAGGACTGGAAAAGTTTCCTTAAATTCCGTCCATCCAGTTTTGCGTGATGCTGTGACAAAATCTGGCCGGACAGACATACAGACAGACAGACAAACCGGATTTTTTCAGATAGTGGTTTCGGGTCCTCCAATGTATGTAACATAAAGATATGATTGACAGAGCGAGTTCTGATCAAAGTACAGACAAAACCCTTTATTTTATTTATATGGATTTTCAATTTTGAAATTCATTGTAATTCACACTTCTCAAAACACTGACAAATTCCACACTGCCAGTCGAGGCCAAATCCCACAACCCTCGTTCCATGTACAAATGCATTCCAAAGTCCAGCTAAGACTCATATAAAGCTCGGTATCTTTCAAACATACAGAACAGTGTATTTAGCACAAATTTAACTCTTTATTTCCCTGGTTAGTCATACTGTACGTTCAAGTTAATAAGTTATACACAGCCGTGTGTGAGCATGCCCAGTTGTCAGCATTATACACATGCTCATCGCTCATTACCTCTACACAACAGTTGCCTGGGTGCAAAAAAAAAAACATGCAACATAGCGTGTTTTAAAAATTTTAAACAATTCTTTTTATAATCGATCGCTTGAAATGCGCAGATAATTACTATAAAAGATGATCGTTCGATCAATAGTGTTTATTCATGTGTATTAAGGCTATTGCAAAATAATGGAAGTGGGTCTAGAACATTTTTCTGGCTTTGTGTATTACTGTCGCCCACACGGACAAAGATAATAAGAGTCTATTGATTAAATCGCTTATAACAGTGACAGTTACAGCGGGGATGAAGCCGTGTTTATATTCACATCAGCAATAATATCACGATTGTAGCTTTCAATAAATAAATTCATTATGCAGTCGCTTGATTATATGACTATATGAAGCAGGTGATAAAAACCTCACGTCCTTGATAAAGTTGTATTAATTGTGATATTTCTTCTTCAATCAACCGAGCTGTCTCATATCTTTAGCATTGATATCTTAATCATTCATTTTCTCAAAGTGTAGAGCCGATTCTGTCCTGTTGATGTTTGTGTGTCTGCCTGTGCTGTTCTCTTAATTAAAGGTCCTGGGCTCCATCAGCTCGTGATAACCCCTTTAACGACCTGCGCTATGTGAGAGGAGGCTTTGTGTATCTGCAGGACATACTGGACCGTGCTATCATCCAGACACAGACAGGTGTCAGGCAAACTCTGGGTGTCTACTTGCAGCAGATGCCGTATCCGTGCTATGTAGATGACGCGTGAGTAGACACTTCGCTTGGATGTGTGTTGTGTTGTGTTGTGCTGTGCTGTGTGTGCGTGTGTGTGTGTGTGTGTGTGTGTGTGCATGTGGTGGGGATTAAGGGTATGTGTGAGTGGGTGTGTGACTTATTACCTCAATAAAGCCTATTGTACACAGGCGTTTTGCTCACACATTCTAACCAGAGCCAAATTTCCCACTGGAACTGAATCTCTCTCTCTCTCTCTTTCTTTCTTTCTCTCTCTTTCTCTCTCATTCTATTGTCCATTACATTCCCGTGGCACAGGCTGTATAGAAATGTCAATAGATGATAATGGTGGAGGAAAAAAAAAAAATTGAAGAAGGAAAATTAAATCTTCTAATGAAATCAGTATTTTCACTAAAGACATTTCTCCTATATGCTGTATTGATAAAATTGTTTAAACATAGACAAAACTGATCAAATCTAAATAAATTTTAATGTGATCAAGCAATGTATGTATATAATCTGCAAACTATTACGGTAATTTACATTTCTGGAATATAAAACATATTAAGAAAAACAAAACAAAGAATTATATATTTCCAGTAATTAAACTTTTGCAGATTAAATATTATTAGAAAAATATTTTAGAACGCTCCAATAAGCCATAATTTAAGGAATTTTTATTTTGTGATTTTATGTAATGGAATTTTGAAGTAACAAATAATATATATATATATAATATATATATGGAGAAATTTTTTTTATATTATATATATATATATATATAAAAAATTGTGTTGATTCTAAAT